>JAXCGZ010002086.1:87500-102500 GCA_037179515.1 Halocaridina rubra | reverse complement strand
CTCGTATCACTCTTTCTTCTACTCTCAACTCTGATTTGCAGAGGGTATCTGAGTGGGGCACTCAAAATGTAGTTAAATTCAGTGCCTCCAAGACAGTTTCTGGCTATCTCTTTATCTTCCTCTCCTCCTGATTACCCTATTGTATTCGGAACTAACGAAATTTACCCTCTTGATTCTATCAACATATAAGGAATCAATATAGCATCTAATTTGTCATGGAGGAATCACATAACCGAATTTCTAAAGCTTCATCCAAAAAATTGGGGGTTTTGTTTTGCTTCCATCTTTACTTTTCCTCTTTACAGCTACTTAAAATTTATAAAGCTCTTATCCGTCCCTGCTTAGAATACTGCTCACACATCTGGGGTGCTTCTTCTTATACTGATCTCCTTGAGAGGTTGAATCTAAGGCAGCCAGACTCATTAATGATCATTCTCTTACTTATAATCTTGATTCTTTCTCTCTCTTCGCCGTAAGATATCTTCCCTTTCTCTTTTCTATCGCTACACCTTCCATCGCTGCTCTGATGAGTTGGCAAGTTGCATCCCTCCCCCACTGCTGAGGCCGCGTAACACTCGCCAAGCGGCCTCATCTCACAGGTACTGTGTGGAGCTTTGTAGCTCGCGGATTGGTCGGTGCAGTGACTGTTTCTTCCCATCTACCTCCAGACTCTGAACTCTCTTTCTCCTTTTGTCTTTCCTAATTCTTATGACCTATCATCCTTCAAAAAGCAGGTCTATCTTCAACTCAGAGACTAGCCCTCTATATCTCTGTTTTTTAGTCTGTCATTTTCCTTTGTGTGACAATACCTCATCTCTGCCTTGCCCTTAACTTTTTCTTTTTCCTTCGTTTTGGTGTTTTCTCGTGGCCGGGCCTTTAATGATTAGGGCAGTTTTTGCCTGTCCCGGAATCACACTCATAATATATATATATATATATATATATATATATATATATATATATATATATATATATATATATATATATATAATATATATATATTTTAAACTTACAAATATATCTGGATCCCCCATCATAGAAATTGAATATAAACATCGAATGATAATAAAGTGATGCCATAGAAAACAAGACACACGCACACACACACGCGCGCGAGCGCGCGCGCGTAAATATCAGCATATATATAGGCTAGTAGACATGAGTAGGGTACTGAATCCCTTGTGTTCTAGTCACAGTTATCTAAACAGTTTTAGTGAGCACACTTTTAGATATGGTTGGTTAGTTGAAGAACAGTTTCCCTAGCTTTGATATCGATGAAAGGAAAATTGTTAGTTCTGTAGCTTACAGCTTGAAAAATATTAATGATAATGATAATGATAAATATATTACTAATAATTTTGATAAATATAATAATAACACTGGTAATAATAATAATAATGATAATAATAATAATAATAATAATAATAATAATAATAATAATAATAATAATAATAATAAGAATACTACTACTACTACTACTACTACTACTACTACTACTACTACTACTACTACTACTACTACTACTACTACTACTACTACTACTACTACTACTACTACTAATAATAATAATAATAATAATAATAATAGGGGTGTGATTTCCTCCATGCATGTGCATTATTTTTCCTAACTTCTTTAACCCCAGACAAAATAAAAAAACAAATCCAATTTCATTATACACATCACAAAGATCTAATATATCACTTTGATTTGTAAATTACGACACCGTCCTACAAAGACGCGTTTGCAATCACGTTGCTGACCTGAACTGGAAATTATCATATTTTGTATAGAAATTTCCTTTCGGAAATTAGTTTTTTGTTTTTGACTGTCGATGATAGAGCTCATTCTACCAGTTCTGAGATACTGACTCGTGGAGCTGAGCACACACACACACACACACACACACACACACACACACACACACACACACACACACACACACACACACACACACACACACACACATATATATATATATATATTCTGAATAAAAAACTAAAAATCTTATCACCATATAATCCCCATCTCCTTTATGCTCTTAATAGACAGTCCCTCTCACAGCTGTCACCATTCCCACCCTCTTTTCCATCATTAGTTATCGGTGCCATCTCTACACTGCCGTTATTTTCCCTCTCATTCTTTTTTATTTGCTTATTCATTGATATAGATTTATAGCCTGATTACTTTGTATATTATATTCTTATTCCTTTATACCGCTATCTTTTGTTCACTTCTGATCGACAGACAGATGGCTGGCATCTTCGAAGAAGAAAAATTCACTTCCTTATTGTTTATTTATTTATTTATTTATTTGTTATTCTATTTATTGATTTCTTCTTCTTCTTCTTCTTCTTCTTCTTCTTCTTCTTCTTCTTCTTCTTCTTCTTCTTCTTCTTCTTCTTCTTCTTCTTCTTCATCATTATCTTTATCTTTATTATTATTATTATTATTATTATTATTATTATTATTATTATTATTATTATTATTATTATTATTATTATTATTAATATTGTTACAACAATAATAATAATGATATTAAAAAAATAATAATAATAATAATAATAATAATAATAATAATAATAATAATAATAATAATAATAATAATAATAATAATAATAATAATAATAATAATAATAATAATATTAAAAATAATAATAATAATAATAATATTAAAAATAAAATTAATAGTAATAATAACGTTATTATTATTATTATTATTATCATTATTATTATTATTATTATTATTATTATTATTATTATTATTATTGTTATTATTATTATTATTATTATTATCATTATTATTATTATTACTATTATTATTATTATTATTATTGTAATAATAATTATAATAATAATAACAATAATAATAATAATAATAATAATAATAATAATAATAATAATAATAATAATAATAATAATAATAATAATAATAATAATAATAATAATAGTAATAATAATAATAGTAGTAATAATAATAATAATAAAAAAAAAATAAAAAAAAAAATTATATATATATATATATATATATATATATATATATATATATATATATATATATATATATATATATATATATATATATATATATATATATATATATATATATATATATATATATATATATATATATATATATATATATATATATATATATATATATATATATATATATATATACATATATATATATATATATATATATATATATATATATATATATATATATATATATATATATATATATATATATATATATATATATAAAATTGAGGATACCATACAAGTGGATATTAACACTTGGTTTCTTTTTGCCTTGTGCGGAAAATTCATCTACACCAGTAGATTAGGTTATATATTAGGTAAGTGTTTGGATGTCAAAGAACTTTTCTTTACATCCTTAAGAGTAGCGTTGGGTTTAAAGAAACTAGGGTTTGTAAGTGATGGCCTAAGTGATGTAATTCTAACTCCTTCTATCTATCTATTTGTCTATTTATCTATCTATCTATCTATCTATCTATCTATCTATCTATCTATCTATCTATCTATATATATATATATATATATATATATATATATATATATATATATATATATATATATATATATATATTTATCTATCTATCTATCTATCTATCTATCTATCAATCTAACTATCTATCTATCTATCTATCTATCTATCTATCTATCTATATATATATATATATATATATATATATATATATATATATATATATATATATATATATATATATATATATATATATATATATATATATATATATGTCTATCTATCTATCTATCTATCTATCTATCTATTTCTATTGCATGTACTCATATAACCTAAGGAAAACAACCTGTTGTGCGGACTCTCCCTAATTCCTTATTAACTAAAATGACAAATGACAAAGTCAGATATATTCTACTCAGTGAGATGGCGTTTTCTTCGCCAACTAACGATTTCACAAACAGTTAGCGGCATTTACCTCTATTTACTTTCTAATATATATATATATATATATATATATATATATATATATATATATATATATATATATATATATATATATATATATATATATATATATATCTGTGTGTGTGTGATTACCTAATTGTGATTACCTAATTGTGTTTACGGGAAAGAGCCCAAAGCTCGTATCTTCCCGTCTCCTGGTCGGTTCCATTTTATACTTAGTCATACTTATCATACCTGTCCTTAAAACTATAGATTGAGATAGCATTAAATACCTCCTCGCTTACCCAATTCCAATTATCAACTACTCTTACACTGAAAAAGTATTTCCTTACATCCTGCAAACAAGTTTTCTTACCAAGCTTCAAACTATGACCTCTAGTTCTAGAGCCAGCCATATCAAAATATCGATTCCTATCCACTCTATCATAACCATGAAGGAATTTAAAGACTGTCACCATATCCCCCCTCACTCTTCTAGCTTCGAGTGATGGTAAGTCTAATTCCCTCAGCCTCTCATCATAACTGAGATTGCGTATTTCTGGCACCAGTTTCGTGGCATGTCTTTGAACTTTTTCAAGCTTAGCTATGTGCTTTTTCAAGTGCGGATTCCAAAAGGGGGCTGCATATTCGAGTTTTGGCCTCACATAGGTTACATAAATATTTCTGAACATTTCCTTGTCCATGTGCCTGAAGGCTACCCTTACATTTGATAAGAATGCATATGCTGTCCTTACTATGCCATTTATATGTATTTCTGGAGACAAATCTGCCAGTATGTTTACTCCTAGATCTCTCTCATTTTCTGTCTGTAGTCAAGCTTGGGCCTTCTTGCACTTGTGCGTGTGTGTGTGTGTGTGTGTAATTGTATATTAAATTTTTTCTAGTAAGTTTTTTTATTTAGTAAGGTTTATAGCTATAAACTATATTTACTTATAATTTTGTTTTTATTTTTTCGCAAATATTATTTTGTTAATTTGAGAAAATTTTTTTTTGATGATATAGTATTGTGGGAAGAATGTCATTTTGTTGAGGTAAATATTCAAGTGGCAGAAGTATTTATTAATACTTACATACACACGCTCGAGCAGTACTCGTTTCCATGACTAGGAAACAGGGAATCACGTGAGTTCATCTTTCTCGTAAAGTTTATACGAGTGCGTGCAAAGTAAATATATTCGAGCATAATATATGTAAGTATATGCATGCATGACTTATGTACATTAATTTGGTATGGCTTGTGGACCGGCAAGTACTGCTCGAGTAATGTTCCCTAACTTTAAAGCAGAAGGGTTACTACTAACATACGTTCATATATACATACTGATTTGGTTCGACAAGTAGACGGGAAAGTACGAGCAGTATTTCCTCACGCTAAAAGCGAAAAGTGAGCATAAATCCAAACATCCTCTAAGATACTGGAAATATCAGTTCATATTAAGCGTCCTGGACTTTCCCAAATTCTTCCTCACTCTCTTTTTCACCATCTGTTGTGAAATTCATAATAATAATCATTGAACATAATCATTTATATTTATTATGTCGCATAAATCTATAAATTTATTATTATTATTATTATTATTATTATTATTATTATTATTATTATTATTATTATTATTATTATTATTATTATTATTATTATTATTATTATTATTATTATTATTATTATTATTATTATTATTGTTATTATTATCATTATTATTATTATTGTTGTTGTTGTTGTGGTTTATGTTGTTGTTGTTGCTCTTGTTTTTGTTGTTGTTGTTGTTGTTGCATATCTTCCACTGCATATTTCCTGTAACTTTTCATCTATAGTTTTTACGTTGTGTACGCGAGAGTTTCAATATGGTCATATTTTGCACTATTCAAACTTTCAGCCTGTGAAGGCACTGCTCCTCATCAGGCAGTTACTTCTCATGGAGAAGTTGAAACCGACACCGTGTTGGTGAGAGCCAGGCGATTTATTAATTGAAGTGTTGATGTAAAATCATTAATACTTCCAAACTAATAACTGCAGCATATAAGTAAGAGAAGGAATTGGAGTCCTTCGTGAGGTAGCCCTAGTCAGCTCAAAAGATTTAGAGAAAACACTATAATATATATTTGAATATATTGTGGAACACCATCTCAAGGATCTGGGTTTCCAAGTTTGAAAAATCCAATAATAAATAAATAAATAAATAAATAAATAAATAAATAAACAATTGGATAGATAAGTAAAAGTATGTATGTATGTGTACAAGTGTCTCTATACTATATATTTAGGTGACCTTGCTTTGCGTATACGGTGCAGCATATGACGCTTACTTCATCCTAATGCAGTCATTATTATTATTACCGGTAAACAGTGACTGTGGATGCCAACACTTCCTTTCCATTCGCTTCGACCTTTCACGGTCAAAGGAAATGCGTTTCCCTTTTACAGTAAAAATTATTTTAAAACATTGTTTAAACATCTACATTTATAGAGAGGTTTCTTTTAAAATTCTCTCTGTAAGTTTGCCTGTCTGTTTGTATGTCTTTCTGTTTGTCTGTCTGTCTGTCTGTCTGTCTGTCTGTCTGTCTGTCTGTCTGTCTCTCTCTCTCTCTCTCTCTCTCTCTCTCTCTCTCTCTCTCTCTCTCTCTCTCTCTCTCTCTCTCTCTCTCTCTCTCTCTCTCTCTCTCTCTCTCTCTCTTCTCTCTCTCTCTCTCTCTCTCTCTCTCTCTCTCAGCAGAATTACTTTGTAAGAAATACAGACTATCTTTAGCAAAATTTGAAAGCAAGTACAAAGCAACAACAGAGCACATAAATTGAATAACTAAAGCAATGAATAATTCCATGAGTGAATAATTATATGAATAAATAAGCATAGTTACTTGATCTGTACAGACAAATTTTCCCAATGAGATGGCGTTTATGAATGTGTGTACATGAATGTACGCATGTGTATACGTATGCATGTATCAAGGGTTAATTGGGGCTCACTTTCGTGAGATTAAAAAAGTCTAATGGTTAAAGTTTCATGTGAATCGCCCTTGTAAAAAAAAATGTTTTTTGTTTTTCAATTTTATATTTATTTATTTGTGTCTCTTTCCTGAGAGCATATCCGTTCTGGGAAAAACATATGATTTTTTTTCTGCTGTAATTGGGTAATGTAATAGGTTGCAATGCAAGTAAATTGTTTACTTTCTCTCATATTGAACATTCGTGGTTTGCAGAATTACAATGCTTGACAAACACGCCGTGTACTTGCGACTCTTTCCCTGATTTCTATTGCATTATTTTGAATTTATTGGAATTTTACGACTTGGAAAAGTTTATATATATATACTTACACACACACACACACAAACAAACACACACACACACACACACACACACACACACACACACACACACACACACACACACACACACACACAATATATATATATATATATATATATATATATATATATATATATATATATATATATATATATAATTTCCTAAGAGTTCTGATACACGTATAGAATATTTGTTTGAGTGAAAGAGCGTGAATAATATTTAAATAACCTAATTGAAAAAAAAAATGTGTGTGAATTATCAAAGCCTAAGCTCATGATGATACTGTATCACTATTGAACCTTGTAATACATCTCATGTGTATACACTAAGAGCTGCTGTATTAGTTAATATGGATTTCCATACGATGAACGCCATTTCCTCTCCTCATTCCCTCAAAGTGATTCTGCCGGAGAAAACCTGTATAAAAATGTGTGTGTGTGTGTGTGTGATTACCTAATTGTGATTACCTAATTGTGTTTACGGGAAAGAGCCCAAAGCTCGTATCTTCCCGTCTCCTGATCGGTTCCATTTTTAGACTTAGTGATACTTATCATACCTGTCCTTGAAACTATGGATTGAGATAGCATTAACTACCTCCTCGCTTAGCGAATTCCAATTATCAACTACTCTTACACTGAAAAAGTATTTCCTTACATCCTGCAAACAAGTTTTCTTACGAAGCTTCAAACTATGACCTCTAGTTCTAGAGCCAGCCATATCGAAATATCGATCCCTATCCACTCTATCATAACCATGAAGGAATTTAAAGACTGTCACCATATCCCCCCTTACTCTTCTAGCTTCGAGTGATGGCAAGTCTAATTCCCTCAGCCTCTCATCATAACCGAGATTGCGTATTTCTGGCACCAGTTTCGTGGCATGTCTTTGAACTTTTTCAAGCTTAGCTATGTGCTTTTTCAAGTGCGGATTCCAAAAGGGGGCTGCATATTCGAGTTTTGGCCTCACATAGGTTACATAAATATTTCTGAACATTTCCTTGTCCATGTGCCTGAAGGCTACCCTTACATTTGATAAGAATGCATATGCTGCCCTTACTAAGCCATTTATATGTATTTCTGGAGACAAATCTGCCAGTATGTTTACTCCTAGATCTCTCTCATTTTCTGTCTCTTGAAGTTGTACTCCAGCCACCGAGTAGTCAAGCTTGGGCCTTCTTGCACTTGTACCCATTCTCATTACCTTACATTTTGAGGTATTGAATTTCATTAGCCACTTTTCTGACCACTCATGCAGATTATTTAGATCCTCCTGAAGTTCTCTACCATTGTTCTCGTTTTTTACTTTCTTCACAATCTTTGCATCATCTGCAAACATATTCATGAATGAATTTACAGACTCTGGTAGGTCATTTACATATACAAGGAACAAAAGTGGCCCTAAAACTGAACCCTGTGGAACTCCACTACTAACTCTTCTCCATTCAGACACTGAGTGTCTTACTCTAACCCTCTGTTCCCTTCCTTCTAAGTAAGTTTTTATCCATTCCAAGACATTTCCACCTATTCTAGCCATTGATTGCAGCTTCCTAATAAGTCTCCCATGTGGAACAGTGTCAAACGCTTTCTGGAAGTCTAGGAATATGCAATCTGCCCAGCCCTCTCTTTCCTGTAAGATTTGGCTTACCTCATCATAAAATTCTAATAAGTTTGTTACTGTTGATCTTCCTTCTCTGAAGCCATGTTGCCTCACTGACAAAAAGTTGAAGGATTCCAAGTGAAGAGAGATATGTTTCCTTAGTAGTTTCTCCATAAGTTTGCAAACTATGCTGGTCAAGGAAACTGGTCTATAGTTCAGAGCCGTATCCCTCATTCCCTTTTTGAAGATAGGTATCACATTTGCTTGTTTCCAGCATCTTGGAATCTCCCCCGACTCCAGTGACTCCTTAAATATGATACTTAGTGCCACTGATATTGAGTTTGCGCATTTTTTAAGCACATGAGGGGATATGTCATCAGGACCTGTAGCTTTATGAACATCTAAATCCATCAGCGCTTTGCATACCTCTGTGGCTGTAAGGTTGATGTTCTCTAATACCGGCCCTTGAGCTTCTATCACTGCAATCTGAGGGGGTGGGGTATTTTCTACTGTAAATACTGACTGAAACTCCTTGTTCAATTCTTTGCAGATCTCTTCGTCAGTCTCAGTGATGCTTCCATCCGCTCTCTTTAGCCTTAAAACCTGTTCTTTTACCTTCAGTTTTCCTCTGATAAAGCTGTGGAAAAGCTTGGGATTTTCTTTAGCCTTCCTGGTGATGTCCCTCTCATAATCTCTCTCTGCCTCTCTCCTTTTACTTAGGTAGTCATTTCTTGCTCTTTTGTAGGTTTGCCAGGCATTTATGTTTTTTCTCCTCCTATACCTTTTCCAGCATTTGTCTCTCCACTCCTTAGCTCTTTTACACCCATTATCGAACCATTTCTCTCTGGCATGAATTACACCTACTTTGGTGACAGGTATGCAGCAATCTACTATCTTCCCATATTTCTCACAAAAGATGTCATACATTTCTTGTACAGATTTGTTGTAAAATAAGGTTCTCCAGTCAATAACTGCAAAAAGCTCATTCATTTTGATGTAATCTCCTTTCGGATAGTTCCTCCTCATGTCCTCAGTGCCTCTACTCTCAGGAAGAATATCTTCAATGATATACTCCATCAACAACACACAGTGGTCACTCTTTCCAATTGGTGGTTCATACTCAATATTTTCAATATCCAACACATTATCTGTGAACACCAGATCAAGTAGTGATGGCTCATCCCCACCCCTGGCTCTTGTTGGTTCCATTACATGTTGGTGTAGGAAATTCCCTTGTACGCAATCTAGGAATCTTGCCCCAAACGAGTCCTCACCACTGTGTGGGTCAAGATTTATCCAATCTATCTCTTTATGATTAAAGTCTCCCATAATCAAAATCCTACATTTTTTCTCCCGCGCCATGTTAACAACTGAGTTTATGACTTCAATCGTACCTATATGACTTTCCTCATAAATTTCAAGCCTATTTTGGTTCCTTGGTGGGTTGTATACAACAGTTATTATAATGCTCTCTGACCCAGTATTTATGCGAGCAACAAGAAATTCCTGAACTCACATTCTATAGCCAAGTTTATTTCTTCAACTTGAATCCTCTCACTTATGAGCAGTGCTATCCCTCCACCAGTCCTCTCAGATCTTTCGACCCTTAGTATTCTGAAGCCCTTAGGAAAAACTGTGACACTGTTTATGTCCTCACTCAACTTAGTCTCTGTAATTGCTACTATATCTGCCTTACTGTTGTGAATCCTATCTTTTAATTCTACTGCCTTACCAGCTAATCCATCAGCATTTGTGTATAACAATCTTAATGAGGCCCCATCCCCTGATCTTCTGTCATTATCTTCTTTATCTCCCCTTTGTCTGGAAGTATTCTGTAACAAAAATTTTTCTTCTCTTCTTCATTTCTTTCATCATTTAACCTTCTTGCCTCTTGCAACAAGTTTTTGATCTTTCCCATCTCTTCCTGTGTTCTGTATCGTCTAATGAACACTTCTTTGCATTCTTGAAGGTCTTTTAGACTTTTTTTTCTCAACAATATTTCCCTACATGTCTCCCCTCTCTCAAAGGTTACTTTTGTTGGTCTCGGCTTTCCTTCCCTCGAATATTTACCTAGTTGGTGTATGTTTACAATATCCTCAGGACCACATACTACTCCAAGCTTTCTTATCAGGTCTACAACGTTAGCTTTATTTTCTTCAAGTCTCCCCTGCCATGTTGGCTCCTGGGATTCACTTATGCCTGAGATTACCACTGTCTTCTCCTTATCAAGTGCCTGTCTGATGAGTGGGTTTGCCCTTTCCATCACAACGTCTTTCATTTTTTCGATTACTGTCTCTTTATAGTCAACTGTTTGTATGTTTTCCAGTGCCACCACCTTTACAGCCTCTTTTACTGCCACATTCCCCTTTAGTGCATCAGCAAAGGACGTTTTCATGGCATCATTTTCCATATTCAGCTCCTGGAACTCTTTTCTGAACTGTTCAATGTTTTCCTTAATCTGAACAGTCCAAGCAGCAATCTCGTCTCTCTCAGAAGAGAGCAGTGAACTAACATCTAATTCCTTTAGGTTGTCATTTAGCTGTTTGTTTTTATCTTCTTGTTTAGAAATTCTAGATTCTAGTTGACTCTTTTCCCCTTCCAGCTTCTTTATTCTTTTTTCTAGTTCCTTTCTCTCCTGCCCTTGTGCTTTATTTGCTTCCTCCAAAGATCTTATTTGTTCTCTGAGTGTTTCATTCTCTTTCATTTCTCCATCCATATTCCGAATTTTATCATCAAGGCTTGTAACCATTTCTTCTAACTTCTTGATTCTCTGTTTAAGTCCTCTGATGACTACCCCTTCTCCCGACCCATGGGTGGGAGAGGTTTGGGACAGAGATGGCTTCATTTTTATGTTCTCCCTCTCACAGAATATAGAAAGAAGACGAGAAAGATGAAAAAAAAGAAAAGAGAAAAACTTCTAATTTACCTTCACACAGAATTTTTATATCTCCATATAAGTGCTATTTAGTGACTCAGTTTGTCTCCTTTCTGGTAACACACATCTTAACTTAAAAACTTGACCATGGTAATTTAAGTATAAAAAGAAAAAGAAAAACAAAAGTCAAACCTGAAGGAAAATTCGAATTTGTGTTCGAGGTGGCACCCACCTGTTTCTGTTATATATTCTTCCTAACTGATAAACTGACTTGCTAACCAAGATATGTTATCACGGGATTTAGACTTTACATTTAACTCAATATATATACAAAATAACAAAATAGTAAAAGAGAAAGCTAAGAGAAAAGCAAAAAAAATGAAGAAAATAGGACTGCTGTACTACTTGGCAACTTAACTCAGTACTGTTGACAGGTGGGTATTTGGTAATTTTTTTTTTCTTTTATTGTTCAATTTTTTCGTGTATCAAACTAACTAACTAGTTAATATAAATGGGAAGGATACTGATTTTAGCAATATATAGAACCACAGGATCAGGTAAAACGGCTTAAGAGCTTTCCCCAGTTTACACAAAAAATTAGGTAATGTGGTGTGATGGCTCCACGTCTGGCAACTCTTCTAGATTTCCCTCAAGGCAGAAACTGGACGGCAGCTTCTCTCTCTTCTTCACGAAAAAGTTCTCAATTTTTTTTCCTTTAATATGAACAGTCTCGTCTTACAACAAATATTAGTTTTTGTACTCACAATACTCTGCAGGATTTCAGATTTATGGAAATTATGGTAAAGTTTTCCACTAAGCACTTTAGTCACTCGAAACAGTTAAAAATTTAAGAGGAGCAATTCCGTGTGTCACTGAACGCGGTGTGTGTGTGTGTGTGTGTGTGTGCGCCCGTTTGTAGATAGTAGACATTATATATAATTTCCATCCAAAAAAATTCGTTACTCATTTGCTATCATACAATGCTGTGTGAAATATGATTCCAATTAAATTTTCAAACTTACTTCATAATTTCAATTATAAAAAAGATACATCCACTCATATATATATATATATATATATATATATATATATATATATATATATATATATATATATATATATATATATATATATATATATATATATATATATATATATATATATATATACACTTTTTTAATTAGGTTATTTAAATATTATTCACGCTCTGTCACTCAAACAAGTATTCTTTACGTGTATCAGAACTCATGTAAACATTTCGGTGACATGTAAACAGTTACATCATCATGTGTGTAGGTAAATGGAGGACATATTCTTCTATTTATTTTATGAGTATTAACATCTGTAAATGAGGACATGTTAACTTGAACACTTACTGTACATTGCATAAACTTTTAATGTAAATAATAAGCATCAGTTACTTCTATAATTTACAAAAACAATTTCTACAATGATGACACACCTGCATTAACCGTTCCATTTTTTTTTTTGCGTAGTAACTTTTCATTCAATATATATCTCGTATGTATTATGACCTAAATTGTATTCGAACCTACATGACACTGACAAATTGACATTGTACATTGTGAGTCACTAAATTGGAATATTTGAGTGTCGTGGATGTGAATCCCCGGGATTTCATTGTTATAAAATGAAGAATAAAGATTCTCCTCACTGAGATTTGAAGCCATGCACGACTAACAAAGCATAAATGTACACAGGCTGATACTAAGAGGACTGTCAGTGTGATATGGGTTCGAATTTCGGTGTTCCAGAGACATTGGATAAAACATGGCTATCCTTGCTCCGCGTTCGAATTCACAAGACCTTACCAAAAGTCAGTGTACACAGATAATTACTCAGCTTGACTGTTAGGGCGTTGTTGTCTCTATCCCTGATCTTTCATTGCCAAAACAGGATAGATGATATTGCCCCTGAATGGGTGTCTTACCCAAACCATACAAGCAAATCAGAATGGTACAAGTACATTTGGAGTGTCTAACTGAACTGTAAGTGTGATATGGTTTAGGATCCTAGTCATTCATGGATATGAAATAAAAGAAATAACTGTCTGTCAGCCTCTGAATCCATACAACTTAACAAGCATTAATTTGCGTAGGAAAAATTATTTTGAATGCCATTGTGCTGAAGGATTCAGTCTCAGTCCTTTACTGACATGGTTCAATCACAAAACTACCCTTGACTTAGACGAGACGACGGCATACTAACAAGATATCAGTGTTCAAATGTACATATTAAACTGGATTGACGTAGTGCTCATACCTATCCTTAACTAGAATTCATACCCAGAGAATACTTACAGACCATCAAAGATCTTAGTGATAATATAATTGTCTTGTTAGGGTGCTGTTGCCTATATTCCCAGTATTTCTTTCACCTATTTGATTCGACAATAAACTAACTTTCAGCATTGCATGTCAATAGAACATACTCGTACTTGTATGATTCAGCAAAGAGAAGTTAAATTAGGCATAAAATTATGTTCGTTGCATGACCTACATATGTAAGTTACATGTTTTATGTATGCATGCATGCAGACATGTTCTAGTGACACATGGTTGTAACTGAATCTATAAAATAATGCTCTCCGTAATATAATTTTATATGCGCGCGTGTGTGTGTGTGTGTGTATGTGTGTGTTAGAAATGTTAGCACTAAGCGGTGTAATATTTTCAATATATCAACAGGCAAAAATAATAAGATGCTTAAACACAAGCTTATCTTTCGTCTATTGCTTATTTTAATGTGATATATACGAGAATTCTTACTATATCTGTCTTTCATTCCTAGTGCCTTGCTTATATATATATATATATATATATATATATATATATATATATATATATATATATATATATATATATATATATATATATATATATATATATACATACATATATATATATATATATATATATATATATATATATATATACATATATATATATATATATATATATATATATATATATATATATATGTATATATGTATATATATATATATATATATATATATATATATATATATATATATATATATATATATATATATATATATATATATATATATATATATATATATATATATATATATATATATATATATATATATATATATATATATATATATATATATATATATATATATATATTTATATATATACACACACACACACATATGTGTGTGTGTGTGTATACGCTCGCGCACGCACACATCTTCAGCATTGTCAC
>JAXCGZ010002086.1:22500-80000 GCA_037179515.1 Halocaridina rubra | reverse complement strand
AATAGAGAAATTTTATATCCGACATTAAAACACCTACAGCGAAGACATTGATAAGAAAGCACATTTGACTCGCAGTAGGTTCTTGACTTGATATTTATGAGGCAATAAAAATCCTAAAATTGACAGTAAAATGAACAGAATTGAACCGAGGAGTGGGTGGCAGGAAAGCCAGAGAAGGCTCATGGAAAGACTGAAGAGAAATCTTGAAGAGAAAGTACAGTTATCCGCCTAGGTTAGGCCAGGGCATACTGGGCACACCTGTGCCATCAATGCCTTATTTGGGGGGTTATGCCTCTCTCTCTCTCTCTCTCTCTCTCTCTCTCTCTCTCTCTCTCTCTCTCTCCTCTCTCTCTCTCTCTCTCTCTCTCTCTCTCTCTCTCTCTCTCTCTCTCTCTCTCTCTCTAAAAATACACAATTTACTATTTTTATTATTATTATTATTATTATTATTATTATTATTATTATTATTATTATTATTATTATTATTATTATTATTATTATTATTATTATTATTATTTTTCTTATTATTATCATCATTATTACTATCAAGTCCTTATTCCTCAAAGCTATGTACATATTCTTTGATATATATATATATATATATATATATATATATATATTATATATATATATATATATATATATATATATATATGTGTGTGTGTGTGTGTGTGTGATTACCTAATTGTGATTACCTAATTGTGTTTACGGGAAAGAGCCCAAAGCTCGTATCTTCCCGTCTCCTCATCGGTTCCATTTTAGACTTAGTGATACTTATCATACCTGTCCTTAAAATTATGGATTGAGATAGCATTAACTGCCTCCTCGCTTAGCCAATTCCAATTCTCAACTATTCTTACACTGAAAAAGTATTTCCTTACATCCTGCAAAGAAGTTTTCTTACGAAGCTTCAAACTATGACCTCTAGTTCTAGAGCCAGCCATATCAAAATATCGATCCCTATCCACTCTATCATAACCATGAAGGAATTTAAAGACTGTCACCATATCCCCCCTCACTCTTCTAGCTTCGAGTGATGGTAAGTCTAATTCCCTCAGCCTCTCATCGTAACTGAGATTGCGTATTTCTGGCACCAGTTTCGTGGCATGTCTTTGAACTTTTTCAATCTTAGCTATGTGCTTTTTCAAGTGTGGATTCCAAAAGGGGGCTGCATATTCGAGTTTTGGCCTCACATAGGTTACATAAATATTTCTGAACATTTCCTTGTCCATGTGCCTGAAGGCTACCCTTACATTTGATAAGAATGCATATGCTGCCCTTACTATGCCATTTATATGTATTTCTGGAGACAAATCTGCCAGTATGTTTACTCCTAGATCTCTCTCATTTTCTGTCTCTTGAAGTTGTACTCCAGCCACCGAGTAGTCAAGCTTGGGCCTTCTTGCACTTGCACCCATTCTCATTACCTTACATTTTGAAGTATTGAATTTCATTAGCCACTTTTCTGACCACTCATGCAGATTATTTAGATCCTCCTGAAGTTCTCTACCATTGTTCTCGTTTTTTACTTTCTTCACAATCTTTGCATCATCTGCAAACATATTCATGAATGAATTTACAGACTCTGGTAGGTCATTTACATATACAAGGAACAAAAGTGGCCCTAAAACTGAACCCTGTGGAACTCCACTACTAACTCTTCTCCATTCAGACACTGAGTGTCTTACTCTAACCCTCTGTTCCCTTCCTTCTAAGTAAGTTTTTATCCATTCTAAAACATTTCCACCTATTCTAGCCATTGATTGCAGCTTCCCAATAAGTCTCCCATGTGGAACAGTGTCAAACGCTTTCTAGAAGTCTAGGAATATGCAATCTGTGATTACCTAATTGTGATTACCTAATTGTGTTTACGGGAAAGAGCCCAAAGCTCGTATCTTCCCGTCTCCTCATCGGTTCCATTTTATACTTAGTCATACTTATCATACCTGTCCTTAAAACTATGGATTGAGATAGCATTAACTACCTCCTCGCTTAGCCAATTCCAATTATCAACTACTCTTACACTGAAAAAGTATTTCCTTACATCCTGCAAAGAAGTTTTCTTACCAAGCTTCAAACTATGACCTCTAGTTCTAGAGCCAGCCATATCAAAATATCGATCCCTATCCACTCTATCATAACCATGAAGGAATTTAAAGACTGTCACCATATCCCCCCTCACTCTTCTAGCTTCGAGTGATGGTAAGTTTAATTCCCTCAGCCTCTCATCATAACTGAGATTGCGTATTTCTGGCACCAGTTTCGTGGCATGTCTTTGAACTTTTTCAAGCTTAGCTATGTGCTTTTTCAAGTGCGGATTCCAAAAGGGGGCTGCATATTCGAGTTTTGGCCTCACATAGGTTACATAAATATTTCTGAACATTTCCTTGTCCATGTGCCTGAAGGCTACCCTTACATTTGATAAGAATGCATATGCTGCCCTTACTATGCCATTTCTATGTATTTCTGGAGACAAATCTGCCAGTATGTTTACTCCTAGATCTCTCTCATTTTCTGTCTCTTGAAGTTGTACTCCAGCCACCGAGTAGTCAAGCTTGGGCCTTCTTGCACTTGTACCCATTCTCATTACCTTACATTTTGAAGTATTGAATTTCATTAGCCACTTTTCTGACCACTCATGCAGATTATTTAGATCCTCCTGAAGTTCTCTACCATTGTTCTCGTTTTTTACTTTCTTCACAATCTTTGCATCATCTGCAAACATATTCATGAATGAATTTACAGACTCTGGTAGGTCATTTACATATACAAGGAACAAAAGTGGCCCTAAAACTGAACCCTGTGGAACTCCACTACTAACTCTTCTCCATTCAGACACTGAGTGTCTTACTCTAACCCTCTGTTCCCTTCCTTCTAAGTAAGTTTTTATCCATTCTAAAACATTTCCACCTATTCTAGCCATTGATTGCAGCTTCCCAATAAGTCTCCCATGTGGAACAGTGTCAAACGCTTTCTAGAAGTCTGGGAATATGCAATCTGTGATTACCTAATTGTGATTACCTAATTGTGTTTACGGGAAAGAGCCCAAAGCTCATATCTTCCCGTCTCCTCATCGGTTCCATTTTATACTTAGTCATACTTATCATACCTGTCCTTAAAACTATGGATTGAGATAGCATTAACTACCTCCTCGCTTAGCCAATTCCAATTATCAACTACTCTTACACTGAAAAAGTATTTCCTTACATCCTGCAAAGAAGTTTTCTTACGAAGCTTCAAACTATGACCTCTAGTTCTAGAGCCAGCCATATCAAAATATCGATCCCTATCCACTCTATCATAACCATGAAGGAATTTAAAGACTGTCACCATATCCCCCCTCACTCTTCTAGCTTCGAGTGATGGTAAGTCTAATTCCCTCAGCCTCTCATCATAACTGAGATTGCGTATTTCTGGCACCAGTTTCGTGGCATGTCTTTGAACTTTTTCAAGCTTAGCTATGTGCTTTTTCAAGTGCGGATTCCAAAAGGGGGCTGCATATTCGAGTTTTGGCCTCACATAGGTTACATAAATATTTCTGAACATTTCCTTGTCCATGTGCCTGAAGGCTACCCTTACATTTGATAAGAATGCATATGCTGCCCTTACTATGCCATTTCTATGTATTTCTGGAGACAAATTTGCCAGTATGTTTACTCCTAGATCTCTCTCATTTTCTGTCTCTTGAAGTTGTACTCCAGCCACCGAGTAGTCAAGCTTGGGCCTTCTTGCACTTGTACCCATTCTCATTACCTTACATTTTGAAGTATTGAATTTCATTAGCCACTTTTCTGACCACTCATGCAGATTATTTAGATCCTCCTGAAGTTCTCTACCATTGTTCTCGTTTTTTACTTTCTTCACAATCTTTGCATCATCTGCAAACATATTCATGAATGAATTTACAGACTCTGGTAGGTCATTTACATATACAAGGAACAAAAGTGGCCCTAAAACTGAACCCTGTGGAACTCCAGTACTAACTCTTCTCCATTCAGACACCGAGTGTCTTACTCTAACCCTCTGTTCCCTTCCTTCTAAGTAAGTTTTTATCCATTCCAAAACATTTCCACCTATTCTAGCCATTGATTGCAGTTTCCTAATAAGTCTCCCATGTGGAACAGTGTCAAACGCTTTCTGGAAGTCTAGGAATATGCAATCTGCCCAGCCCTCTCTTTCCTGTAAGATTTGGCTTACCTCATCATAAAATTCTAATAAGTTTGTTACTGTTGATCTACCTTCTCTGAAGCCATGTTGCCTCACTGACAAAAAGTTGAAGGATTCCAAGTGAAGAGAGTTATGTTTCCTTAGTAGTTTCTCCATAACTTTGCAAACTATGCTGGTCAAGGAAACTGGTCTATAGTTCAGAGCCGTATCCCTCCTTCCCTTTTTGAAGATAGGTATCACATTTGCTTGTTTCCAGCATCTTGGAATCTCCCCCGACTCCAGTGACTCCTTAAATATGATACTTAGTGCCACTGATATTGTGTTTGCGCATTTTTTAAGCACATGAGGGGATATGTCATCGGGACCTGTAGCTTTATGAACATCTAAATCCATCAGCGCTTTGCATACCTCTGTGGCTGTAAGGTTGATGTTCTCTAATACCGGCCCTTGAGCTTCTATCACTGCAATCTGAGGGGGTGGGGTATTTTCTACTGTAAATACTGACTGAAACTCCTTGTTCAATTCTTTGCAGATCTCTTCATCCGTCTCAGTGATGCTTCCATTCGCTCTCTTTAGCCTTAAAACCTGTTCTTTTACCTTCAGTTTTCCTCTGATAAAGCTGTGGAAAAGCTTGGGATTTTCTTTAGCCTTCCTGGTGATGTCCCTCTCATAGTCTCTCTCTGCCTCTCTCCTTTTACTTAGGTAGTCATTTCTTGCTCTTTTGTAGGTTTGCCAGGCATTTATGTTTTTTCTCCTCCTATACCTTTTCCAGCATTTGTCTCTCCACTCCTTAGCTCTTTTACACCCATTATCAAACCATTTCTCTCTGGCATGAATTATACCTACTTTGGTGACAGGTATGCAGCAATCTACTATCTTCCCATATTTCTCACAAAAGATGTCATACATTTCTTGTACAGATTTGTTGTAAAATAAGGTTCTCCAGTCAATAACTGCAAAAAGCTCATTTATTTTGATGTAATCTCCTTTCGGATAGTTCCTCCTCATGTCCTCAGTGCCTCTACTCTCAGGAAGAATATCTTCAATGATATACTCCATCAACAACACACAGTGTGTGTGTGTGTGTGTGTGTGTGTGTGTGTGTGTGTGTGTGTGTGTGTGTGTTAGTAAGTTTCGAATACCATCAAATGAATCTTCTTTTTTGCTAATGCCTTCCTTTCAACTGTAATTAATTAAAGATCTGGATATCCACTTATGTAAAAATTGTACTTCATAAAATTCAGTTCACCTTAATTTAAAGAAATGTATTATATATGAAAGTATATTGCTAAAATAATTACGAGGTCATTATGACCCACTTAAATTGAAATATAAAAGGTCAAACATATCATTCTACATACACTGGCTATTATTAAAAGACATGTTGAGGGGGGAGGGGGAAAGCAGGTGCTAGCTGCTGAGTAAGAGTGATTTAACTAACGGTTTAACGGAAGTTTAACCGTCGCCCGTTTAAACTGTTTCCTTCAAAAAATAAAATTTGGTGCAATATGCATTCGAAAGAACATATGCGTTGTACATAATTTGAGCCAATATCTACTTCCCATATGCTCTAAAATAGTAATCATTGAATGGCTGATCAAATGTGACTTAAGCGATATATGATTTATTATAAGTATTTTAAGTGTATATAAGTGGCTCCGATGATTTGATTAGGAAGTATATGAGACTGATCGGAAATTCTGTATTCAAAGTAGAAGATTAAAATGTATACATAACGATATGCAGTAAAATCATGATTACTTGACCAGTTATGTAATTACATATATAGATGAATAATAGTTGTAATGGGGGCTTGATATATATATATATATATATATATATATATATATATATATATATATATATATATATATATATATATATATATATATATATATATATATATATATATATATATATATATATATATATATGAAGTAAATCATAGAAAATAACAAATTCAATTAAATAAAAGCTAAATATCTTTTAAGAAAAAAAATTACATAGTTCAGAAAAAACGTTTAGTAAAACAAGGAAATTTTTATATTATCAATGCTTTTTTTCTGCGTTTTATGTGTCATTATTAATCCCCATTATGGGGGTTGGAAACAGATTGTAGCTGGAGAATTAAGGCTGGATGCCCCTTCTAAAGACCCATGCTGGGCTCGATTGAGGGTCCGTTACCTCCTAAGTCGGATATTTTAACATGAAATACTGCCACGGTCCCCATTATATGCAAAAAAAAAACAAAAAAAAAAACTGAATAATAAGTTTAAAATTCCAAAGGAAATAGTTTGTTTACTCGTTCTCATTTGACGAATATGTGAACGTGAATGATTAATATTAAGAAAAGGATAAAAAGAAAATAATTTAGCAGATCTTCTACATTCGAACAATAAAATAAACATTACTAATGAACAGATACTTAAAGAAATAGGTAAATATACTACAAACGAGCCGAAAATGTAATGAAGAAAAATGGCTCTTAAAGAAAGAAGGAAAAGGCAATAAAAACAGACCTACCACATTCCACCAGCAGACACACACGCTGTCTCTCGCAACCGTTATTTCTCCAGCAAAACGTAATTGGCATCCATTATTTAGTTAAGTCGTGTGTCTTCACTTCCTGATAGCTCAGACTCTGTCGGGTCTCCTCTTCTCCTTTCCTATACTTAAAACAAACACATCATTGGTATATAACGCATTTCTGCCTACATACTGAAGTACTGAAGTGCTTAAAATAAGCAAACTGTCCGATAGAAACGAGTGGTACTTGTTGTACAGTTTCACTTGCTAAGTATGTATCATAGTTTTAATAGAGAGTATATGCTGTATATCCTTGTGTTACCCTATTACTTTATCTAATATAAATCAATTACTGAAAAGGCAGGAATAGTATTTGCTCTTTATTTTTTTCCGGTTATTCAAGTGTTTATTATTGTTTGCACTTAAGCTTAGAAAAAGTAGATCATCTTCAAGAAACCTCTTAAAAATATAAAAAGTAAGCAACTTATTAAAAAGTAGAGAAAAAATATAAGTTTTCTGTTTGTTTTTGAGTCGTAATATTTCTCGCTAAGTATGAAGTCAATATATTTGGTGTGCACAGAGAGTATATACTACGTTTCGGTATTTACATGCATCTGTCATAGATTTTTAAAAGATATAAGCAGACAACTAAATATAAAAAAAAAGACAAGTTTATTTTTTTATTTTCTTTTAAGTTTTCTATATTTTTTGTTAAGTATGTATTATAATTTTATCCTCATATGAAACTATTAGCATTTTCAAGGGAATCAAATATTTCGAAAGAAAATAATAGTCCTGCTCTATTATATTCTTCCTATGTATTTATAAAGGTTGCAATTTATGCATAGAGTCTTTAATGTATTGGTTTTAGTTACCTGAGCTTGTTACTGAATACATTTTTAATATTTTTGTTGTTATGTATATTTTGACATTCAAAGGTATACATAGAGTGTACAGCACTGCTACCTTTATAGGAACTTACAACAAATGTAAATTAAAAAAAGTAAATAAACGTTTCAAAATAGGAGACGAGGAGCACTTGTTTTGGGTTTCCCTTAATTCCTTTTTTTTGTGTGTGCTAAAATATATATGTAAATTAAGTTAAAGATATACCATTCTGTTGCTATATTATATGAAATAGTTTCAAAATAAACACAAGTAAGCATATCAAGAGATTAAAGCCTATGTTGAGCTTGCTTATAAAATCTCCTCTATTTTTCTTGTTAGGTGAGTATTCAAGTTTTAAGGTACTTACAAGATATTTTTTTTCCTTGCTATCAAAATATGAAAATATTACAACAGTTATAAAAAAGTAGTTGTCCTGCCATTAGATATTAATGTCTGTATTTTTCTTGCAAAGTGTGTCTTGACTTCTTTTATGCCTCTCTCTTTACATAAATCGAAGATGGATATTCGAAAGAGAATGAAATGCAAAACAATAGTTTTTTTTTATCAAAATTTTTCGTTATTTGTATATTTAAACTTTTTTTCCTTTTCACTATGCTACTTTTTTATTATTAGTATTTTTTTTTTTTAGGATCCCAGTACAAACCATATATTTAATTAACGTGTTACATTCCCAGTCACTCGCTATTCATATTTCTACACCGTGCACTGTACCGTCTATTTGTTAATGACAATTTCTGTTTATCATTTCCAGATTTGGCGATGCAGGGGGGAGTCCTCTGGCGATATGTGTTTGAAGATAACCTTACCTAGAGAGTAAATAGACGAACATCTTTTCAGTCATCTTGGATCCCGGATAAATAAGCTTTTTTCTTGTTTTTTTTTTCATCGTAAGTAATAAACATTGATGTAATAACTGTAAATCTAACTAAGATAATTATATACATGTAGAAAAAGCCGTTTTATGTAAGTGAAACCAGCTGAGTCAGCATATTTTGAAAATTAAGGGCATTGTGCCATCATGAAATATGCCTTGTAAAGTCTCTTTTGGAGAGTTTCTTTTGAGTGTCGTGACATTTACAGCCTTTGTTTTACTAATTGGTTTTACATGGGAGGCGGGGCAATCTGCCCTGCCTCCCCCACCCATAGAACATCCCTATCGTCGCCCTCCCATCAGAGGCCATGCCGGCCTCTATCCTCGTGCAGCACCTCTACTGGATTTGAAAGAGGTTACTTACATTGTCAACAGTGCCGTCTGTGATAACTCTCAAAATGAGATTTTACTCTTATATTTAGTGTTTTCACATCCATCCCATTGGGAACTACGAGATGCTCATAGGCGTCACTCTTCCTGGAAGACCCTGCAGGAATTGGGAGCTAGGAGAGTTTTTCTCCTGGCAGATGGCAGTCAGATATCGCAAGAGGGTTATCCAGCTGTACCCATGACCACTGTTTTGAAGGAAAGTGCGAAATACCGGGACGTAGTAGTTGGCAGTTTTCGAGATCACTACCGCAATCTCACTTACAAGCACGCCATGGCTCTGTCATGGGCTAATCAGTTCTGTCCCAATGCTCATTATATATTTAAAATGGATGATGATATCATGGTTGATATTTGGGGCATCCAAAAACTTTTGAAATCCGGGCTTGTGGCAGATAGGTCAGGGGTGATTCAGTTATTGGATCCACAGAGAGAACACAAAGGAGACAAATTACTTGATCACGAAGGTACTTGGGCAGCTGGCCTTGTCCAAATGGGTCTCCGTCCCCAAAGGAAAAAGAGTAAATGGAAAGTAACGAGGTCTGAATTTCCGGGACATATTTATCCCACATATTTATCTGGCTGGGCATACTTGATCACTCAACCTGCGGCTTCTGCCATCTTAACAGCTGCAAGCAACAACACTCCTTTCTGGATTGATGATGTTTACATTACTGGAGTCCTTGCAACAAAAGCTAAAGTGCTTCGATTTGCACTTAACCCGCACTATACCCTAGTTACTGGCGCCGCATCTTGCTGTATCAAAGACTCTTTTCCTAAAGGGCCTGTCATTTTAGCATCATCCGCAGCACCTCTTTGCAATTTACTTGTGGCACCTTCAGACAAAAATGTCACTCTTCTTTCCTCCTGGATAAATGCTGCCCGTAAGTGCCATCAGGGAAAGGGATGTCCTGATCAAGATCCCGAGTCTTGTCCACCCACAAGACCACACTTTGGTGTGGGAACTGTGATCCCATTATCTTAACCTCATTCAGGTTGATCTGTTTTACGAAAATGACACTAACTTTTATATATAATAAGTATTCTATAGTTTATCATGCTTACTTAAGTATGGCCAAAGAATATAAAAGTACGCATTCCTGATTACTTTATTAGTATGCAGCATAACATACTTGGCTCGGTAGCTCAGTGGAAGAGCGTTCGAGTTGGAAAGCTATTAAACCGGGTCCGTACTCACTACGGGACGTTAGGAAAGGCATGCAGTCTCTTCCCCACTCCATCCTGTCTGTGTCCAGCCCCATTCATGGGAACTAATTTTGACACAGTTTTTTATCATCTGTATTTAGCATGTCATGTGTTAAGTAGACTAAAGATATAATTTCGATTTTGATACGCTTGCATACAGTAATAAATGGTAATGTATCACACTGAGTGTGAAAGAGAAATTAATATGAAGCAAAATATGCATCATTTGTCAAGGTTTGAGATATTTATATGATTTTCCACTAAATTTTTTTTTAAGGTAACATTTGTATTTTGGTCATGAAAGTAATTCAGGTGATTTTTTTTTACAAAGTCATCCACGTGAAAAGGTACTAATTGCATATTCCTGTATGATGCAATATATCCTACTTGTAAGACTTAATGTAAGTCCAATATGAAAATTTCTGGTATAAAATACATAATGGATTTTAATAACACACATATGGGAGTATATATATATATATATATATATATATATATATATATATATATATATATATATATATATATATATATATATATACATATATATATATATATATATATATATATATATATATATATATATATATATATATATATATGTGTGTGTGTGCATATATTAGTATGTGTGTGTTTGTGAGTGTACACACACACACACACACACACACACACACACACACACACACACACACACACACTATATATATATATATATATATATATATATATATATATATATATATATATATATTATTAGTGTGTGTGAGTATTTGTGAGTACACACATACACACACACACACACACACACACACACACACACACACACACACACACACACACACACACATATATATATATATATATATATATATATATATATATATATATATATATATATATATATATATATATATATATTACATAGAGAGATAGTAGATAGATAGATAGATAGATAGATGATGTATAGATAGATAATGAGTGATAAGATAGAGGGAGAGAGATGTTGACAGAAAAAAGAGAAAGGGACTAACAACCGTAATTCATTATGTAATAATCACAACCAGCAACTACGGCCGATACACGAGTTCAGTAGTGCTGCAACTTTTACTACCACACAAGAGAATAATGTAATATCAGCTCAGTGCTAACACTGTTCATGTGCCGTGCTGTGCGCTACATCTAATGAACATATTTGAAGAGCTTAAAAAAAATCACTGTGTTTATAAGCATCTTTTTTTTTTATTTGTACAGAAATATTGCTATCAATACTAGTCATATGTGTAGAAGTTTATTTTTAGATTATATTAGTGGTTAGAAATACGCATATTTATCAGTCTTTTCTGTAATAGCTACAGTGAGATATATTTTTCTTTATGCACTCACGTATCTATATTCTCTCTATCCGTTTATAATAAAAAGAACAATTATTTTGTTTCATTTCTCTTTGAATTGTAAATAATCTGCATTACTTGGTAAGACTTTGATAAATTTATCTACTTTTCATATCTGGGTTTGATAAGAAAAATTAGGAAGCTGCATAATACGAGATTTGACAGAACCGAAACAATGAAAAAGAAACACTTGGAAATTAAAAATGTTCAAGTTGCCAGTAACGGCCAAAGCAACCTTGATTTTTGTTAGAGAATTTACCCATAAAAGGAGTTAAATTGGTTAATTTGTGTTATAATTAGGGAGGAAATCTCTTATAGAAAAATAAATGGCATGTCATTTGAATTTACATGTATATCAGGGAAAGGTTTATCCAATGCTTTACACTTCACTTTATCCGCTTTTTACTTTACATCACCAGGAAAGATTTTTTTTTTCTTTGTCGTTATTGGTTCTTGGCGAAATTTTTTTTTTCCAAGAGAAAATCTTCATCATTGTTGAAATTTGTGGCGGATATCTAAAACCACTGCCATGAGCTTGGTATTAGAAGCATTAGCAGTATTGTAAAGGGAGGTCAACAATTTACATTTACGAAAAACACGAAAAAAAAACTTAAATTTCTGTTTTGATTTATTTTCCACGAAGAACGTGTCCATAACCTTTAAACCAGGCTTGATACACTCTACATTTTGAATTCGATAAGAACTTTGATTTCACCTATTTAGGAAACCTAAATCCTTGTAATTGCTAAATAAACATAATATATGAATCATATAATTTTTTCTTTTAATTTGTCATCCTAGTTTTACTAATTTGGAATTGTCTATCCTCGAGCTTAAAAAAAAAAAGAAAAAGCTTATGAGAGGAACAATAATAAACAAAAGCAAGCAATATAGACAGATGACTACAGAGTTTTCCAAATTCCGGTCGAAGAATGGTCTAATTATGCATAAATAATTTCCGCTTTTTTTCAGATAAATGGATTATATCCGTCACCGTTTTATGGAGGGATATAATTAGAGGGATGTACAAAGCAAAAGAGGAAGTTATTAAAATCAGTATACGAAATACTGGTAAGATATTAATATTGTAGGATATGTGTGTGCGCATTGCAGTTATGACACTGCGTTGTATGCTTTATTCTTACACGTGTTAAACTTAGCCGTAGATGAATAATTAGAAATACATAACCATGACTGATGTGTAAGCATGCATTTACTCTGAATAACTATATCACGTCCTAAAATTGGAAGTAAAAATATTCTGTTTTGTCATGTCACTTGGAATTGATAATGCAAACACACAACCATACATGTGTGCATATATATATATATATATATATATATATATATATATATATATATATATACACACACACACACACACACACACACACACACACACACACACACATATATATATATATATATATATATATATATATATATATATATATATATATATATATATATATATATATATATATATATATGCTATACCTAGGTGTAGATGGCTTTTGAGTAACGACATGTCTAAACGATCTCGACTTGCATTATGGGTAATAGCGCTCAGGTATGAAAAAGCAAATAAAGATGAGCTTGTTATACAGCCTATATACTTATAGATCATCGTACTGATCCGTATCATGAAATATATTTTTTTTCCTTAATCGAGGTATTTTACGCAAATTACAATGCATGCGTCATTGACAGTATAGAAATTCATTTTTTTTAGTCAAGGGCAACGTGATATTTTCACCTGTGGCGACTTTTGTATGATTTGGGTAACATGAAATGTTATAAAGTTGTATACCTTTTATTATTATTATTATTTTATTATTATTATTATGTGTGTTGTTGTAGTAAGATAGAGAGCAAAAGATGTGAGACTGGATATATGTTTGGTTGGAGGAGAATGAATGTATTGGCATTGTGTGAGACGAATATGAAAGGAAAAGGAGAAGTGGCATTTGGTGATGTGAAGGGTAGGGTGTCTGGGGTTGAAAGGGGGAGAGCGAGAGAAGGTGTGGCATTATTGCTGAGTGAATGGATGGTAAATAAGGTAGTGGGATGGAAAGAAGTGTCATCTAGGCTGATGTGGGTGAGGGCTAGGATTAGTAGGGAATGTTGGGCTTTTGTTAATGCGTATGGGCCAGGATGTGAAAGAAGTGAGGGAGAGCGGGATGAAATCTGGAATGAGTTAACTAGGTGTGTGGATGGTCTGAGTAGAAGGAACTATGTAGTTGTGTTGGGTGACTTGAATGCCAGAGTGAGTGATGGAGAGGTAGAAGGTGTTATAGGAAAGTTTAGGGTACAAGGTGGGAATGAGAGTGGTGGGAGACTGTTAGCAAGAGTTGGTGATAGGTAATAGTTTTTTCAAGAAAAAGTTAATAAATAAGTATACATTGATGAGAGTGGCAAATGGAAGAGTGAAAGAAAGAGCATTGATGGATTATGTGTTAGTAGCAAAGAGCATGATTGGTAGAGTGAGAGATGTGTATGCATATAGGGGTGTGGCTGCTGGGATGTCTGATCATATTTTGGTTGAAGCAAAAGTGGTAGTAGCAAAGGAGTGGGGAAATAGAGTGGGGGGATGTAGAAGGGAAGTGGTGAAGGTGGAAAAGTTGAAAAAGCCAGAGAAGAGACAGGAATATCAGGACAGGTTGAAAGTAGCATATGACAGGGTGAAAGAAAGAGAAGTTGGGGAGTTAGAGGAGGAATGAGAGTTGATGAAAGAATGTGTTGTGGGACATGAAAGTGATGTGTGTGGAAAGAGGTTTGTTGGAGGTGGCATGAGGAGAGGCAGCGAGTGGTAGAATGAAGGGGTGAAAATGAAGGTGGAAGAGAAAAAGAGGGCTTTTGAGGAATGGCTGCAGTGTAAAAGTAGGGAGAAGTATGAAAGATATAGGGAGAAAAATGTGGAAACCAAGCGGAAGGTAGAGGAAGAGAAGAGGATGGCAAATGTTAGGTGGGGACAGGAATTTAGTAGTTCATATGAGGAAAATAAAAAGAAATTTTGGAAAGAAGTGAGGAGAGCAAGGAAGGGTGGATCGAGAATGGAAGAGACAGCGAAAGATGTGAATGGACAGATGTTAAGAGGGAACGATGCAAGGAAAAGATGGGCAGAATATTTTGAGTGCTTGCTGAATGTTGAGGAAGATAGAGAGGCAGCTATAGTGGCAGTGGGGGGTGGGTGTTCAAGTACCAGTAATGGGAGATTAAAATGAGAGAGCGATTACAAGGGAGGAGTTGAAAAGGGCATTATATGAAGCAAAAGCAGGTAAAGCTCCTGGAATGGATGGTGTGAGAGCAGAGATGTCGAAAGAAAGGGGTATGACTGCATTGGCACGGTTAGTGAGAGTGTGTAATATATGGTTTATGTTGTCAATGGTGCCAGTGGAATGGGTGATTGCTTGTATAGTGCCCCAATACAAAGGTAAGGGAGATTTGTATGACTGCAGTAATTTTAGGGGTATAAGTTTGTTGAATGTGGTAGGAAAAGTGTATGATAGGATACTGATTAATAGGATAAGGGATAAAACAGAAAATGTGATCGCGGACGTGCAGAATGGTTTTAGGAGAGGTAGAGGTTGCATAGATCAGATTTTTATAGTTAGGCAGTTATGTGAGAAATATTTAGCAAAGGGTAAAGATGTGTATTTTGCATTTTTGAATCTGGAGAAAGCGTATGATAGAGTTGATAGAGAGGAAATGTGGAATGTTTTGAGGTTATATGGAATTAATGGTAAACTGTTGCATGCAGTGAAGAGTTTGTATGAGGGCAGTAGAGCTTGTGTTAGGGTAGGGAATGAAATGAGTGAGTGGTTTCCAGTGAGTGTGGGACTTAGACAGGGATATGTGATGTCACCATGGCTGTTCAATTTGTATATTGATGGAGTCATAAGAGAGGTGAATGAGCGAGTGCGTGGTCGAGTTTTGAGAATGGTAGATGGGGATGATAATGAGTGGGAGCTGAATCAGTTTCTGTTTGCAGATGATACTGTGGTGGTGGCAGATTTAGAGGAGAAGCTGTGTCAGTTAGTGTCAGAATTTGGAATGGTGTGTGAGAGAAGGAAGTTGCGAGTGAATGTGGGAAAGAGTAAGGTTATGAGGTGTAGAAGAGATGAGGATGGTGCTGGATAGAATGTTATGTTGAATGGAGAGAAACTTGGGGAAGCTGATCAGTTTAAGCATTTAGGCTCGGTTATAGCTGCAAATGGTGGAGTGGAAGCAGATGTGTGTCACAGAGTAAATGAAGGATGTAAAGTACTGGGTGCATTGAAAGGAGTGATGAAGAATAGAGGGTTGGAAATGAATGTTAAGAGAGTTTTGTATGAGAAAGTGGTTGTGCCAACTGTGATGTATGGATCAGAGTTATGAGGTATGAAAGTAAGTGAGAGACAGATACTAAATGTGCTTGAGATGAAATGCCTGAGGAGTATGATTGGTGTATATCGGTTGGATAGGGTTAGGAATGAAGTGGTGAGAGCAAAATTGGGTGTGAGGAGAGAATTTGCAGTCAGAGTAGATATGAATGTTCTAAGAGGGTTTGGCCATGTGGAAAGGATGAATGATGAAAGACTGCTGAAAAAGGTGATGAATGCGAGAGCTAATGTGAGAAATGCTTGAGGGAGGCCTAGGTTTGGGTGGATGGATGGAGTAAGGAGAGCCCTGAATGATAGGAGGATGGATGTGAGGGAATCAAGTGAGCGTGCTAGGAATAGGAATAAGTGGCGAGCGATTGTGACGCCGCTCTGATGGGCATCTGCTGTTACCACGGGGCTCATCTTACAGAGGTATCCCTATGGTATGGCCAGTAGGGGAGTTGGCATTTATGAAGAGACGCATATTGTGGAAGAACCGGGAGGATGGGCTGTGGCACTCCAGCAGTGCCATCTGAACGGTCGCTAGCTCGTCATTTCCAATAGAGCAAAGTAATATCCTTATTGTTTCTTTTCTGATGTCAGCTACCCCCCAATTGGGGGAGACAGCCAAGGTAGATAGATAGAATAGATAGAATATTATTATTATTATTATTATTATTATCATTATTATTATTATTTTTTCATTATAATAATAATAATAATAATAATAATAATAATAATAATAATAATAATAATAATAATAATAATAATAATAATAATAATAATAATAAATAATAATAATAATAATAATAATAATAATAATAATAATAATAATAATAATAATAATAATAATAATAATAATAATAATAATAATAATAATAATAATAATCAGCCTAGTGACAGATAGAGAACTATCTACTCAGGCGTATGGTGAGAAAAAACATGTGATAAAAAATTCTTCTTCTTATTATTATTATTATTATAATTATTATTATTATTATTATTATTATTATTATTATTATTATTATTATTATTATTATTATTATTATTATTATTATTATTATTATTGTGGTTGTTATTTTTCTAAAGCCCCAGTCTGACAAGTTAATATTTATTTCATGGATTAACGCACTATCAGGAAGTTATTCAATACATTTGAAGCTAGAATTATTATATATTTGTGCTTTCATACATTATATTTATATAAATACTTTACACACGAATATGCAAACAGATGTTATTGGGATAGAAATGAATGTCTATATATATATATATATATATATATATATATATATATATATATATATATATATATATATATATATATATATATATATATATATATATATATATATATATATATATATATATATTCTTTATGTAGAGTAATAAATGTCCCTCTCCTGAATAAAAAATTTTCTACTAGTATCCAGGTTTTTAGGCTATATAAGCAAAAACACTGTACGAATATATATCTATATAGTTATAACATCAAACACTATCTAACAGCTCACTACAATCATTTAATGTTGAGTGCAGTGTAGCATAAATTTTATATTTAACATATATTTAGTACTGAAAATATCCGTTTCACATTAATTACTCCCATTCCTTAACAATTACATTAGGATCTTATAATCAGAATGGAATCTAAAATAGGCTCTTCTGATTAAATAATTTACCAAAAAAGACACAAGTGTTTTTATGTATAAAACGCCTAATTTCACTCTTTAGTATTTCACCATTAAAACCTAGAAATGGACCACAATATATATATATATATATATATATATATATATATATATATATATATATATATATATATATATATATATATATATATATATATATATATATATATATATATATATATATATATATGATACTTGTAAATATACATTAAAAGGTAGGAATGTACATCACAAGTAAGTGTGTAGATTTTCTTAAAGACTAGAATCCAACAAAGTATTTCTCGTTCTTGAGAGCAGTTTTTGTGTTTCATCCGAGAGGGGAAACCAATAAACACCAATATAATTTACATAGTTTTACTATTAAAGAGTTTTTCTCTTCATCTTTATATTGTCTACTTGCACTCAACAACATATGTTGAAGAGATCGTACTTTTCTTCTAAGAAGGAAAGTATTTAATACAAAGGAAGACACATAATGAGTTAGCGAATAAACTTGTGGGGGTTACCACTGTAATGTGTAGTCACCATTGTAAAGGGAGTTACTACTGGGATGTGTCACCACAAATTAATCCCGAAGTGTTTTTCATGATAACCCTCAGACAAAAGTATGAGAAGTCATAATGACTTTAAATGATGATAATACTACATGTGATCATTACTATGAAGAATGTAATTTAAAAAAAATTATATTTTAGAACTTTTATGTCGATAAGACTTACAAAAGAATATGTAAGTATTAATTCATATATTAAATCTTTATAAATTTATACACTTAGAGCACAAGAATATAAAATAAAAATAAAGTTCGTTGATAAATAAAGAAAATAGAGAACTTATTCAAACAAAAATCAAGCCCTGTGACAACAACAAAAAAGAGAAATTACTCCGTTTAACATAAGAAAAGAAGTTTCCAAAATTTAAGTTACTATGAATAATTTTATTCATACAGTTAATAAATAAAATAAAAACACAAGGAAGTATAAAGACAACCTTTTTCTACTCCAAAAGTAAGTCATCTCGTGTCAAATTAACTCGCAAAAGAAAAGCTAAAATAGGTATACATATAAAAAGGATTATAAAAACACTATTAAGTGTCATTACAGACTGCTCAGAAAGAAACAATACACATACAGTACACACTGATGTATATATGAAAAATACTCCAGATGGGCATACATGTGAAAAATAGAAATCTGGCTTCCCTTCAAAACACAAAAATAATGCGAAAAATACGCAAACCACACAACCATTATTTTCGATATATACAAATATATTCTTGAGAATTTGGAATATCACTGTTCCGGGGCATTTTTATCATTATTTTGTCGTTTTTTGCCTTTAAGTTTGCGGTGAATTTTCATAGTAAATTTTCTATCAATCGTCTTCTGTCCCGTAGCGTTTTCCCTGAAATACAAAAATATTTTATATGTATATATATATATATATATATATATATATATATATATATATATATATATATATATATATATATATATATATATATATATATATATATATATATATATATATATATATATATATATATATATATAAAGTAGAAGCTTAGGCGAATCCTCTGAAATTTATACGAGACATATTATATACTTTAACACCTTTCTTTTTTCCTTATATATGATTTTTGTCTTTTGAGATATGAGAAAACATCTTTGAACAATAATCCTTACCTCTTGCAGTCACTAGAGGGACTGTCGAGGGTTGCCCAAGGAAGGGTTTCTGCACTTCCCCAGAGTATGAATATTATTATTCCTAAGACATTAAGTGCAGCTGCAGACCAAAACACAAGACGCCACTCATGACGAGTGCCCTACAAGAGAGTGCAGTGCCACATTATATGTTATATACTTTATGCAATGCAAAGCTGAAAATTAAAGAAATGAAAAGAGCCACCAATAATATCGTTATTAAGTTATGCAATATCAAGCAATGAAAAATCAGATTCCTGTAGAAATACAGCAAAAATCATACTCAACGAGGAAAATCTTGCCTACCAAAATCAAGTTAATCCATATGTTTGATGTGCTTTTTAACGCCACTGATTTATGGCAGATCAAGTCAGTGATCAAGCACCGTAAGAGATGGAACATGCAGTATGTAAAATTGATAATATTTTTAGCAGTCCAAATTTATATCATATCAAAATTTTTGCTTATATTACCATGCTTACTCTTACGAAATTTATCTATCTATATACCTGAGCCATTTTTCCCCTTATAAGGGGAATGGCTGAGTCAAGGCAAAATACTGTGACTCTTTGGGTAGAGAAAATACGGAGGGGAGTTCCAGTCCCCTCGCTCTCTTAAGAAATAAATAATGAAAATAAATAGAGAAAAAAATCCTTTTATTATAAAGATCAGTGCCTCTATATTTACAGCAAAAGTGGTATGTTCAGTTTTTTAAAGACCAATGCCAAAGTGGACGCATTGCCACTCACAGAGCAAGTTATAATGACTCCCAGTACTTTAAATAACCCGTAAATTGTTACTTTTTTTTAGATTAAGTTAGGTTACCACCTAACCTATACTTAGCTAACCTAACCTAACTTGACCTAACAGGTTATGGGGGTTATTTAATGTTCTGGAAGTGGGTGCCTTTACTTGATCTCCAATCTCGGCTTTACAAGTACAGTACTAATATAAACAGATCGATCAATATTACATTGGGAGTGAGAAGAGCCACTGCCATGGGTGCAATGAAGCCATTGATCGCCATGCTGAAATTGGAAAGTCCGAAAAGAGTCGCTGCAAAGGCTGGAGCAAGATCTACTGCCAAATAGAAACTTCCTCCCACAAAAGCAATGCAGTTTCCAACTTCAGCCATCGATATTAGTGCACCTGCCCACCATCTCCACTCACAGTCAGCTTCGACTACTATTACGGGCACTAAAGCAGCCATTAAATAACCTGAAATACGATATAGAATTGTCGGACGGTTACGTTAATAAATACAGAACAAATTAGGCACAGATCTCTCCAAGAGTGTTGTATTATACACATTTTCTGTAAATGTTCGTGATGGATGTGAACTACGAGGCATCTCAGTATATATTCCAACTTTTGAGGTAGGTTTAAAGCATCTAAATGAAACGAGTAACAGTTAAGAGGATGGTAGTAATTATATTAACATTTACCAAGGCTATTGAAAAATTTCCTAGTTGTTGTAAGAGAGAACCTTGCTCTTCGCATATGGTCAACAGCTGAGCCTATTATGATTGACACAGGAATTTCGATGATCCAAGGTAGAGATGACATCCAACCATTCTGTATAGAATAGTTGAATTTTCTATAGCATAATTTGGATTTACAGTGAGAATGAAAATATAAAAAAAGAAAAAACTTATGCAGTGTTAGTTAGAGAGGAGACAATATATGATACAGGTTAACGCTGACTAAGGCAACGTAATATGTAAAGGTATACAATGTTATATATTATATAACGATAATGGTATCCATGCAATAATTCACCCTAAATGCATTTTGTTTAAAAGCAATGTTTCATTATTATGCAGTAATAAGAGACCTTGTCTCTTGTGCGTCTTACTTGATCAGTGGAAAAGCCAAACGCATCTCTCATGAAGATTGGCTGATGAATAACAAAAGTGTAGTAGCCAAAAGTACTAAGAACACCAGTTATAAGAGCCACCCAAACAGGGACACTTGAAAACATCTTTTTCCAGGGTACAGCCTTTCTGGAAGACTTCTTGGCACTAGGGTCTTTAATTTCGACATTCAAGTATCTGATTAATGATAAAGGGTGTCATTTTTATATTGATCAGTTTTAAAATATTCAGTGAATATTTTGGAGGAGGTGTCTATGTATGAGTGCATATACATACATACATATATATATATATATATATATATATATATATATATATATATATATATATATATATATATATATATATATATATATATATATCTAGTTCTCTTTAGAATTGGATTTTGTGACTTTAACAAGGCACAATATTATGTCTCTGGTTTTGCATCCTCTGCAGTTCGTCTTAGAAAGCATCGTTGTAGAGGTTATCTCGAAAGAAATTCATCTCGCAAGTTAAAGTGATACAAGCATAGATAAAGAGGAAAGCAAAAATTTTTCAAAATTACAAATCCAGCATGGAGAATTTTTCTGCGAATAACTTATTCACGAAATGTACGTGAACTTTATCATGCTCGTTCTCCCTGTTGTTGTTTGAGATAAAGCCAACCTTGTGTTGGCACGGGCCCTTTTCCAAAGAACGGCCCGTAGGCCTCCCTAGAATAGGATTTTGCGACTTTAACAAGAGACATTATTATGTCTGGTTTTGCTGCCCTATTTCTTGATCTGTTTGTATCATCCTCTGCAGTTTGTCTTAAAAAGATTCGTTGCAGAGGTTATCACGCAAGAAATTTGTGTGTGTGTGTTTAATTCGTCAAGGACTTTATTTGCTATAAATTACTAATGCGACTAGATTACTTAACAATGAAATTCATATATAACCATACACGTCAAATGGCATAATCTAAAGATCACAATGTAGCTACTATATTAAATAATTTTTTTTAAGTTTTAATGAGTTCAATAAAGAAAAATTGAAACCATGATCTACTAAAAAAAAAATATTGGTAGGTAATGCTTTCACTATTAACAGAGACAGCACATCATAGTAATATGCTGATTATATTGCTTCATAAATCATCAAAGAATCAAACTGAAATATTAAATTATACCAACCCAAGCTCTGCTTCCGAGATAAGGGGATGAACAACAGGCGAGTTATGAAGTAAAAAGAAGGAGATTACCACCCAAGTAATGCCTATTCCTCCCATAACATAAAAAGCAAAAGGCCATCCTCCTAGCGGGCCAAATAAACAACTGTTAGACACCAAGGGATGGGTTATCATCGTTCCAATGGGGAATCCTGTGTAGGCTATGCCAATAAGTAGTCTCAGATCAACTGGAGATCCCCAGTGGGAAAGTAAATAAGCAGGGGCAGTCAAACCTAGTGCCTGGAGTTGTAGATATAGCAAAGTATTACACACGTAATTTGCTAAAAACAATTACAGACAAATAAATATCAAGTTCTGTATCAAGTATAGCAAGATTTGTACTTATTCCAAAATGCAATAAATTATTAGTGCTCAGAAAAGTGTCTACCAGAGATATATTCAGAAGAGTAACATTATAGACTGATATCATACTAAGGAATTAATTGAATATGAATACAAACCCCAATAAAGCCTTGTGAAACTCTTAATGCCATCAAAAGCATTGGATGAAAGTGGGCAGCCGCTGGAATTAGCACTGTTAAAAGGGCACTTGATAAAACACTTAGAATCATCATTCTTCGTCCTCCCCATCTATCATTTGCCAATCCTCCGACGATCTGTCCAGGGCAAAATCCGTAGAAGTAACCTGACAGCAGATGACCTTGAATTTCTTTGTTCCAATTAAAAGTCCCAGTGAATATCTGCTGAAAATAATTCATTCACGTATTTACTATGTAATCATTGAATCTGAATCATGGTTAACAAGAGGTTAACCAAATACAGTATCCATAAACAAAAGGTAAAATATTCTGAATTTCTATCTGGTCACTTTCTTTAAACTGCAGACTAGCTATCTAATCTTGATCACATTAAGGAAAAATCAAACTGACATAGTAATTTACTACCTGTTGTTCCTCTGTTACATTGAATTCCGAAGTCGCACATGGATGTTCTTTTAGCATAGTCGCAATCTCAGATTCATTGAAGATTATGGAAGAAGAGGAGTCATCATCGACGAAAGCTCGCGTCCTTTTGTTTACGTATTCAGTATCCGAGTTTAAAGAATAATTGTAAGAGAAAGTGTTCTGAACCATACAAACTAACCCCATGGACAAGCTCATTCTTACAATTACCAGCTCTACGGTACCCAACATTACCAAAATAGTAGTCCAGAAACGCCATGATGTCAGGAGAGGACCTGCAGATCAAAGATAGGTAAGGTATATAATTTATTTACCTTTCCCGACCACGAAGAAATAGAAAACGGTACGGCTGTTTACGAGAACTATATATTTAATTTTATTCACACAGGAAGGGAATGACATCATCTTGTAAATGAGGCAATTTAATACTTCATCAATGAAAACTAGGAAACGGTTGTATACACCAAAATAAGAAAGCGGTTTGTGCATTTGTATTATGATATCGTCGACGTGTATTGTTGTTTGTGTGCATGAACGCTTTCCTTGACATCTAGCCTCTGTCTGCTTACGGTAGTATCTGGAGAGACCGTGACCAATAATAAAGTCACAGGTAAAAATTCACAGGTTAGGTTAAGTTGGGCTCGGTAGATTAGGTCAGACTTTTTTCTGTAATTATTTTACCTGTGACTTTTTTACCTTGATTCGAGAGACACACGTGGACCTCCTTTTCAATCCATGTTAAGCTTTCATTGCTACTATGCTTATAGACCAGCCCATACAATAGCAAATAAGACCATGTATTTTGAGTTGTTCTGGAATCCACATGTTCTGTTTTTCAACATGACAAACATGGACTCGGCAGTTGTGTGTTTGATTTGGATAAGTGACATATGTCAGAATAAATGTGCTTGAGATAAAAGTAGTGTCAATACGAAAGTCACGTTATTCCCAGGAAGGCAAGGTTAAGTTAACCTATTCTATGATGTTCATAAGTGTTCATAGGAGAGCAAAGCCTGCAGATAACGAAATAGTTAATAAAGAGTAATTTATCGCCAGTAGCGCTGTACTTTCTTAAGGCCATTTTATTTTGTTAAATGAGATTTGAGACATAAAATACTATAATTTATGAAAACTTACGCAAGGAATTTCATGTGGCGGAACACTGAAAACCATGTACAGTACATAAATTGTTTGGTACTATCAAACTATGTGAACTACCGTCAAGATTCTGTTATGATATGATGTCTACTAACAGTGCTCTATAATATTATGTTGAGTTGTTAATTTGTAAGTAACCTACTTTATCTTTATGACTTAACTGAACCTAAACTAACCTAACCTGAGATATCCCTCCGTTAAGATGTTAGTTTACTTAGCTTGTTTTTGTTTATCGTATTGTGAATTAGGATAAATTTCTAATATGATGGTAGACCATTCACTATAAACGCACCAATTGTTCATGTCACTGAAAAATGAAAATGGGAAAATACCTTTCCTGTTGACTGGATAATATATATATATATATATATATATATATATATATATATATAATATATATATATATATATATATATATATATATATATATATATATATATATATAGAGAGAGAGAGAGAGAGAGAGAGAGAGAGAGAGAGAGAGAGAGAGAGAGAGGAGGAACCCTTGGTTATGGTTAAGTAGGCTATATACCAATGTTGGATCAAGATGGTAACAAAGTACAAACAAAGACTTTGAAACATTTCCCTTTAGTATGATGTGTTTGTTATTTACTTACCATTTTTCGGTTTTATGTCACGGACTCCCTTTTGTACCAAGGGCTAGGACGGTTGCCTTCTTGCGAAGGACTTGTTTTGGCAGACGTAATCCTTACCCTGAGTGCATGCCCTTGCTAACCTCCGACGTGACGGAGTGCGAACCCTCGACCTGACGCCTCAAAGTCGCAGACGCTACCGCTTGAGCCACGGTGACATTTGTTATTTACTTGTCATATTTTCGTTTACGTATTTATTTGTAGTTACTTACGGATTCTGGAGAATTGAACACGTTAATATATTGAAATGTGTTCAGATGACATCTTAATATCCGTAAAAAAAAAGAAGAAAAAAATAGAGCCTACTTTAATTGTGAACGATTAAACATTACAGAAACCAAATATGCAGAAATAAATGTCATTTTTTACTTCTTCGTTTATGCTTCACTCTCTATATTAAAGTCCATTTTAATTATTTTATTTATTTCTAACTGTATACAATAACCATACTCCTCCTTATCAGGGGTTGGCTTAATTAGAGCAAAGTACCTTAACTGTTTACAGCAAGACAGAAAAGGGAACTCCCAGTTCTTTCGCTCCGCTCCATTCACTCGACTTATACAATACGCAGAGGAACACGGAGGAAATATTCTTTACTTAATATAATTAAGTTCCTATAAAACGGGTTTGAATTTAAAGTAAAATGACGTAGCCTATTTCGAAAAAAAAATTAGTTTTTCTCATTGGTATGTGACGTTTTAGTGCAAGTTGCGCGCGTGCGCGTATATATATATATATATATATATATATATATATATATATATATATATATATATATATATATATATATATATATATATATATATATATATATATATATATATATATATATATATATATATATATATATATATATATATATATATATATATATATATGTGTATTTATGTATGTGTGTGTGCGTGTGTGTGTATGTGTGTAATTACCTAATTGTGCTTATGGGAAAGATCCCTATGCTCTTAACTCCCCGTCTCCTAGTTGGTTCCATTTTTGCATTCAGTGATACTTATCATACTTGTCGTTACAACAATGGATTGAGTTAGCATTAACTACTTCCTCGCTTAGCGAATTCCAATTATCAACTACTCTACACTAAAAGAGTACTTCCTTACATCCTTCAGAGAGTTTTCTCACGAAGCTTCAAAGTATAACATCTAATTCTAGGTCAGCCATATCAAAATATCGATCCCTATCCACTGTCATAACCAAGGAGGAATTTATAATCTGTCACCATATCCCCCTCAATATTCTAGCTGCGAGTGATGGTAAGTGTAATTCCCTCAGCCTCTCATCATAACTAAGATTGTGTATTTTTGGCACCAGTTTCGTGGCATGTCTTTGAGCTTTTTCCAGGTTAGCTACTTGCTTTTTCAAGTGCGGATTCCAAAAGGGGGCTGCATATACAAGCTTTGGCCTCACATTGGTTATGTTACTGCCACCCATGGCTATAGAGGGAGAGAGAGAGAGCAGCAACATATGTATATATATGTATATACAGAGAGAGAGAGAGAGAGAGAGAGAGAGAGAGAGAGAGAGAGAGAGAGAGAGAGGAGAGAGAGAGGTGCCACGGAGTATCAGGATAGACACTACTGACCCTTGTTCTAGCTTACTAAGCATAAGCGATACACTGACATACACCATGAGAGAAGAGGCAGACAGAGACTGACTGGATTCGAGAGCATACGTAATGTTTAGAGGATTCATTCTGGGCCTCAATTACGTAAGTTATGAGAAGCTAACTGCATTAACTTGTAATAATTAACATGTAGCATAAAATGATAAATAGAGAGTAAGGATGATGACATTATCTAAATTCACTTGTGTGATGTAGAATTGTATAATGTATTCAATGATTAATAGTTGTTGTTGTATGGCTTGTAGGCATACCGTACCTATAAAGACGAGTCTGCGATATGGCCCTTTCCTTTATCACCTACCAATAAACTTGACTGCCTTAAAGGCGTTAACAGGTTACATAAATATTTCTGAACATTCCTTTTCCATGTGCCTGAAGGCTACCCTTACATTTGCTAAGAAAGCATATATGCAGCCCTTACTATGCCATTTATATGCATATCTGGAGACAAATCGGCCAGTATATTTACTCCTAGATCTCTCTCATTCTCTGTCTCTTGAAGTTGTACTCCTGCCACTGAGTAATCAAGCTTGGGCCTTCTTGTACTTGTACCCATTCTCATTGCCTTACATTTTGAAGTACTGAATTTCATCAGCCACTTTTCTGACCACTCATACAGACTTTTTAGATCTTCCTGAAGTTCTCTAGCATTGTTCTCGTTTCTTACTTTCTTCACAATCTTTGCATCATCTGCAAACATATTCATGAATGAATTTACAGACACTGGTAGGTCATTTACATATACAAGGAACAAAAGTGGCCCTAAAACTGAACCCTGTGAAACTCCACTACTAACTGTCCTCCATTCAGACATTGAGTGTCTTACTCTAACCCTCTGTTCCCTTCATTCTAAGTATGTTTTTAACCATTTCAAGACATTTCCACCTATTCTTGCCATTGCTTGGATCTTCTTAATAAGTCTCCCGTGTAGTACAGTGTCAAATGCTTTGTGGAAGTCTCGGAATATGCATTCTGTCCAGCTCTCTCTTTCCTGTAAGATTCTGCTTACCTCATCATAAAATTCTAGTAAGTTTGTTACTGTATATATATATATATATATATATATATATATATATATATATATATATATATATATATATATATATATATATATATATAATATATGTATGTGTGTGTGTGTGTATATGTGTGTGTGTGTGTGTGTGTATGTGTGTGTGTGTGTGAATACGTACATTATATATATATATATATATATATATATATATATATATATATATATATATATATATATATATATATATATATATATATATATATATATATATATATATATATATATATATATATATCTATATATATATATATATATATATATATATATATATATATATATATATATATTAATAATAAAATCTCTGTATATTAATTCCATACACTTACTTTTATATAGTATCTCGGGTCTGGGTGTCCTAGGTGTTACAATGCCAATTTCTGCTTCTGTTGGCGGTGTCGCAGTGACTTCAGCACAGATTTCGCGTGGCGATGCAATGCCTATTTTATATAGATCCTCTTTTGATTTTGTACATGACATTTCTTTTTGTATTTAGTTTGAAAACAGAATATTTAAACAAACATTGAAATAAATTTCTTTAAGCGCTCTTGACCACACTTACTGCGTGCGTGATACCGACTACTGCGTCGGAATGTCAATGAATCTACTCCACTTTGATCTAGTTCTTCGATGAAAAGGTCATCGTTTTTATGATCATATTTATATACAGTTTAATTTTTTTCTACCCTCATGTCTCTCTTTATGAATAAAGATTCATTTATATAATTAAAGAAACTTCCTGGCTATACTCTCGGTACTCTACTATGGTCTACTATTTAAGTGACATAGTGTCAACAAGAAAGTCCGCAGCTATTGATCTGTAGAACTGGAGGACATACCATCGACACACGTAAATTAATTATTAAAATGTCGGTCGCGTCTTTAGTTTTTCAGCTCGCTGGTACAATGGCTGATTTTTCTTATAAGTAAGTTGTTTACTTTTAAAATATACTTTTTATTGGAGTTGTGTATTTCTTCTTCTTATCGTGAAAGGACATGAAGGAGTATGTGATTTTAGAGATATCAGTATGTTATCATATAAGAATATAGCTAATGCACATATGATTGGTCAACTGAAATGCTACGAGTATGTACACATTGTTGGTCTTCATTTTACACCTACTTAAACTCAAGAAAATATTTATACATACATACATACTTGATCTCATTACAAAGTATGCAGTCGGTAAAACATCGATGAAGACTGTGTATATATATATATATATATATATATATATATATATATATATATATTATATATATATATATATATATATGAATCATTTTTTTTTACCCCGACCGGGACTCGAACCTAGGACTTATAATTACTAAGTCAAGGCGCTACCAACTACACACCACAGAAGGTTAAAAGGAATCCAATCTTATAGCTTATATCTGCTATACTTAGGGATGAACGCATTCTATCTGAATGCCACTATGTTCATATTACAGATTCCCCAACCTTACTCGTGGCTTCATTTTAGCATTTAATTCAATTCCCAATCTCATTCGGGTCATACAATAACCAAGCAAGCACATTACATATGTGAAAAAATAAATCGTTTTTTACCCCGACCGGGACTCGAACCTAGGACTTATAATTACTAAGTCAAGGCGCTACCAACAACACACCACAGAAGGTTAAAAGGAATCCAACCTTATAGCTTATATCTGCTATACTTAGGGACGAAAGCATTCTATCTGAATGCCACTATGTTCATATTACAGATTCTCCAACCTCACTCGTGGCTTCATTTTAGCATTTAATTCAATTTGGGGAATCTGTAATATGATCATAGTGGCATTCAGATAGAATGCGTTCATCCCTAAGTATAGCAGATATAAGCTATAAGGTTGGATACCTTTTAACCTTCTGTGGTGTGTAGTTGGTAGCGCCTTGACTTAGTAATTATAAGTCCTAGGTTCGAGTCCCGGTCGGGGTAAAAAATGATTCATGCTTTCACATATGTAATGTGCTTGCTTGGTTATTGTATGACCCGAATGAGACTGGGAATTGAATTAAATGCTAAAATGAAGCCACGAGTGAGGTTGGGGAATCTGTAATATGAACATAGTGGCATTCAGATAGAATGCGTTCATCCCTAAGTATAGCAGATATAAGCTATAAGGTTGGATTCCTTTTAACCTTCTGTGGTGTGTAGTTGGTATCGCCTTGACTTAGTAATTATAAGTCCTAGGTTCGAGTCCCGGTCGGGGTAAAAATGATTCATGTTTTCACATATGTAATGTGCTTGCTTGGTTATTATTATTATTATTATTATATATATATATATATATATATATATATATATATATATATATATATATATATATATATATATATATATATATATATATATATATATATAACTAAATAAGCACATTACATATGTCAAAACATGAATATTTTTTTACCCCGACCTGGACTTGAACCTAGGACTTATAATTACTAAGTCAAGGCGCTACCAACTACACCAGCAGGTTAAAGGGAATCAGACTTTATAGCTTATATCTCCTAGGTTCAAGTCCCGGTCGGGGTAAAAAATGATTCATGTTTTCACATATGTAATGTGCTTATTTGGTTATTGTTGGGCCCGAATGAGATTGGGAGTTGAATTAAATGCGAAAATGAAGCCACAAGTGAGGTCGGGGAATCTGTAATATGAACATAGTGGAATTCAGACTATAAGGTCTGATTCCTTTTAACCTTCTGTGGTGTAGTTTGTAGCGCCTTGACTTAGTAATTATAAGTCCTAGGTTCAATGTATATATATATATATATATATATATATATATATATATATATATATATATATATATATATATATATATATATATATATATATATATATATATATATATATATATATATATATATATATATATATATATATATATATATATATATATATATATATATATATATATAAGGAAGAATAATTCCCACAAAAAGAACTGTCATATTGGATTTACTTACATATGAAGGAATACCGATGTGTTTATGCAGAATAAGTTTATAACTGTGAACTGGAAAGTAAAAAGGAAAATGTAGTGTTTACGTTTTCATTGTAGAAAATCGAATTCTTTTTGACAAGAATGTTATATATTCCATTGGTTAGAGTCTTTCATATTCCATGTAGTGGAAATCTTATTAAATGGAAGCTGTCATTTTCGTTTTTAACAGATTTTTTTTTTCATTATTCAGGTGTATTTACAAGTACAGTACAACTATTTTAAACCTTCCTTTGGTAGGCCTAGTTGCATATATGCTTAAAATACGATAACACTGGTAATTACATATTTTTTGTGAAACAAATAGATTGGAGCTGGCGAATTAATGATGAATGACCCTCCTACCGCCCTTCCGTGGACTCGCTCAAGGGTCCTTCACCTTCCTAGTCGAGCATTTCACAGCTAAGCTACGGAGGTCCCCAGTAGCATTTAATTTATTAATTATTGGGAAATAATTGAAAACATGTATATCTTTTGATAATTTTTTTCATATTAATGAGTATAAATAAATTAATGCTACATGTTTTTAGAAGTATGAATATTTTCAATACTGAATGAGTATTACAAAACTGCAGTAAATTATTTAATAAATTACAAGCATCGAATGTCTTGGAATTTTGCATCTTTCAGATAATTTATTAGAATACTAGGTAAGGCTGATAATACTTTCGAGCTAATAAAAAGGCTTTATGTGATTGTGTTATTCTTGGCCTACATAAGACTGTTAGTACTATAGTTACCCAATGTTTTACGTTTTCTTTACTCACCATAATAGAAAACGTACATTTCATTGGTAAGATAATGTTGGACAACCTTTATCATTTTCATTGCTAAAATGACAACGTTTTTTCCCTTTGAAAATGTGTATAGGTATTTTCGGAGAGATATCTGCAATTAGTTTATTCCTCTAAGGAAGTATAGTCGTTCCTAACTAGCGCATATGACCAATAAAGGTCAAATTAAATTTGTGGTAATTACGGCACAAAAGGATTTCAGAGAATGTAATGAGATGACACAGCATACTCTAAGAGTGTAGGTGTAGAAGAAGTTGTTAGAAATTAGTGGTATATAATGCTAAATGTGGTGACTGTTGAAAGATTTTTTTGATATTGTAGAACATAACTAAGATATACCTGAACTCTCTCTTATAATGAGGCGAGATTTTGATTACGAGTTTACCTAATCTAAGAAATTGTAGACGTTAAAAATTTTTAAATTATAATATGCTTTATTTTGCTATTGATCTCAGAACCCATATCACAGTTTAAAGTCCAGACTCCATCCACTAAAGAGGCATATGACCTACTTAGAGAGGTGGCAGACCAACTCACCGAGTTTGGCTGCAAAATCAAGCCTAATGAACAGGGTGAATTTATCATCCACCCATCCTCAGTAGAAGCCGCAGAGAAGATCCGCTACCTCAGTTCACCTCACTTGGCAGAGATGAACCCTGCTCAAAAAATAAGGAAATATATCCTCATTGGTTTCTCTGTTGCTTGGTCAGTTGGCCTGCTAACCAAGCAAACATATATTACTTCTGCCTCACGTTGCTCCTCCAAAATGGAGGGCCAAACCGTCCCCTCCATGCAAGTTCTGGTCCACATCTGTGGCCCACCCCCTTCTCAAGTCAGCTTCGGCATCTTGGGTAAATTCAGCTCAAGAGACTACACCCCTGAACCACTGAGATGTTTCCGGTGTCAAAGATTTGGGCACCATAGAAATACTTGCCATCGCTTAAAGAGATGTGCAATCTGCCGTGGAAGACATTCCACTGACTGCTGCCTCAACAAATTCAAGGCCAAAGAAGCAACAGTTGCCAAGTGCCCAAACTGTAAGGGAAACCATCACGCATGGAACAACCGCTGCCCAGAAAGGCTGAAGAGGATTCCTCAAAGAGTCCCTCCCTCTGCCCCTACCTCCAATCACACCACCTCCAACTTCACCCCTGCTCCTCCCTCCACCTCCAATCCTTGGCAAAGGCCCCTTCCTGTCCCACTCAGATCCAACCTACCCACCCAAAACCCACCACACAACACTAACCCGGCTCCTGACAGGTAGATCACACCTCCTACAGTTCCGACCCCTAGACCAACTCCTTCCACCCCATCACACAACACTCACACTCCTACCATCACCTCAAACAACACACACTCCCACCATCCCCTAACGCAACACTCACACCAACACCTCCACCTCATGCAACACTCAAACACGCAATACAGTCACATGCAACACTCAGACCACACACACACCCACTCACCACACCAGGTCCTGGGACCCCAATCTTAAATCCCATACCCCCACACTTCAACAGCCTATCCAGACACCTTCCTCTGCCTCCTCTTCCCAACAACAAACCTTCTTCACAGTTGATGAGCTCACCAACCTTCTTACTCAGGCCATACTAGCAGCCGTTCGACTCCTTGAAACTGATGCCTCTCCTCAAGATGCCCACAATCAAGTCATCGAAGTAACCCATTCCGTTGTTGCTTAAGCCCTCATATCCAGAACCCACCGCCAACCTCAACAAACCACCACTCCTACCACCTCCACCTCCTTAAATCATCAAGATGTCTACTCTCTGGATCCTACACTGGAATGCCCAGGGTCTCAGACACAAGGTACAACATCTTGAAGGCATTGCCAAGGCTGACAACATAGATATCATCATGGTTCAAGAAACCCTGTGAACAGAGTAAAACACTCCAAAAATCTCAGGATACAAATGATTCTACCAGCACTGATCTCCATGGGAGAACAGAGGCAGCGCCAACTTCATTAAGAAAAACTTGTTAGCCAAGGAAATAACCCGACCAGTCTTCTGCGGCATAGATAACCACATCCTCACTGTTAACATCAAACTTCAGGGCAGCTGCATAGATCTGCACAACATTTACAGACAACACGATGGTGGCCTAGACCTGACTACCCTCTTCGGGCTAGCCAGTTATCGTGACTTGGCAATAGGAGGTGACTTCAACGCGCACCATCCAAGATTCAGGTATGAGCGCCCCTGTGCTGCAGGCAGACATATCATGAGCCTGGTGGATGACCAAGAAGACGTCACCCTTCTCAACAATCATGAGCCAACTTATGACAGAGGTGGAATACTGGACCACACCTTTGTCTCCAACTCCCTAAGGCAAGATACCACATGGAGAGCTCATCCCCTGGTCACAAGCGACCACTATGGGAGCCATCATTCTGCCAGTTCCTGAAATCTTCCAAATCCCTGCTCCTCCCCCTCGATGGAATTTCAAGAAGGCAGACTGGGGCCGTTCCAGGAGCACCTCAGCAATTGGTTTTTAGCCTACACACCATCCAAAGACATCGACCAAGCAGAGACCGAGGTAGTCAGTGCCCTGCAAGCTGCAGCAAACTCTTCCATCCCCCTCTGTAAACCACAACACACCACTCATCGGGACAGATGGTACAAAAGAACTCAATCACCGGCTCAACATCATCAGGAAAATGCACAGAAAACGCAGCACTGAAGACTCCTACTGCACTCTCCAGGTAGTCAAAGAACATGTCCATAAAGAGACACACACCGTTAAGAGGAAAAAATGGCTAGAGTGGTGTTCCACCCTAGATGCTCACACCTCTGTGGGCTAGATGTGAAGGAGCATTAAGTCCTTTGCTAAAGGTAAACCTCCTAAAACCATCCCCCACAGGGATCCAAGCAGGGCGGCAGAAGAACTCTCCGTCAAATTTGCGGAAAGAGCAATCTCCATCCAGCTCCCCATCGTCACCAGAACAATTCTTCAGGACCTCACCACTGCAAGATGGGAAGAAATAGAAGAGCCATCAACACTAAAGACCAAACAGATGCCCCCTTCTCTCTGACTGAGCTACAAAGAATAAGCAAATGCTCTAAGAACACAGCCCAAGGTGCTGATACAATCAAATATGCAATGATTCAAAATATGGGGCCCCAAGGGGAGCTTGCTCTGCTCTCTCTGATCAATTCAACATACACACAAAGAATTAGACCAGCCTCATGGAACAGAGCAGACATTCAACCCATCCCAAAACCACAGGACCCTGACAACCCTTGCCCCATCTCCCTCCTAAGCTGCCTGAGCAAGACGGCAGAAAAGATGGTACTTAACAGAGTCTGCTGGAAATGCCCACCCTTCCCAGAAAACATGCTTGCCTACCAGCCTGGCATTGGCACCTCAGAATGCATATCCTCCATGCTATCATATATCAACAACTGCCGTGGATATATCGTTTTCCTAGACTTAGAGAAGGCCTTTGAACTAGCCAATGTGCCAGCGATACTTTCAGCTCTCGTCGCAAAGCAGATCAAAGGAAACCTTCTCTCATAGATCAAGCAGAGTCTACAAAACCGTAGTGCACGAGTCAAGGTAGAAGGGCACTACTCCACCTACAAAAACTACAAAAAAGGGACCCCCCAAGGTGGAATCCTTAGCCCCTTCCTCGTTAATTGTCTCATGGAAAAACTCATGGACATTGCACTACCACATGGAGCCAGACTCTTCAGTTATGCGGATGACTTTGCCCTCATCACAGTAGGCAACAGAAGCTCCAACAAGACCCAGTGCTGCTTCACCAAGATTCATCAAGCCTTCATCTCCCTCGGAGTTAAAATCAATGCCCGCAAAACCAAGGCCCTTCCTATCCACCAGTGGAGACCAGACACTAATCTGGTCATAGGTAACGAGCCTGTGGACTGGATTACCAAGCACCGATACTTGGGTGTAATCATCAATGGCAAACTAACCTTTGGACCTGAAATTCAACACTTGCGCAACAAATGCAGCCAGCGACAAGCGGTCCTTCATCGGATGTCGGGCCTCTATGACAGTGCATCCTTTAATATCCTCAAAACCTTCTTTGTACAAGCCATACACAGCCTCATAGACTATGCTTGTCCCACACTCTGGCTACTAAATGAACAACAATGGGACAAGATAGAAGTAATTCAAAACAATGCCATGCGTACAATGCTAGGAGACCCCATGTGGACCAAGAGATAAAACATCCAGAAGGAATCGGGACTCATGCCACTCAAACTCAGAGCTCAGCAAAGACTGACCCTCTTTGTGGCCAAAAGCACCTCTGCCCAACATACCTGCCTCGCTGGCACAAATCTCCAGCTAGCCCTCAATTGCCACCCCGACCACCATCCTAAAACCCAGGCAGCCAAGGTCTGCGCTGGCCTGCAAGCACTGACAGTCAGGAAGGACATCCTAGCCAAGATACAAGACGCTCCGCTTCCTGAATACCGATGCCCTCCCCCATGGAATGACCAAGCACTCGACATAAAGATGGAGCTCCCTGACAACCCCAAAAGCTTGGCTAACCCTCTCATCCTTAAAAAATATACAAGGGCAATATTCAGAGCTGGAGCAGGCCGAACTCTCAAGTCTTCTACACTGACGACTCAGTAAATCAAGAAACTGGAGCCTCAGGCGCCGCCTTCACCACCGGAAACTACGTCCAATCCTGGACACTGTCAAACTCCCGCTCATTGCTCCAGAATGAGTTTGTTGCCATAGCCAATGCCCTTGACTTCTTCACACAGCAAGGAGCTGACCATGCCCTAATTCTTTCTAAATCTAAAGGCATCTTACAGGCCATCAAGAAGCCACTCCTCAGAGACAATGTAAGCATCATCACCACCATTCTCAGCCACTACCACAAGACAATCAGCCTTAGAAAAGCAATCACTCTTTCCTGGATTCCCAGCCACGTCGGCATCAAGGGAAATGAGGAAGCCGATCAAGCCGCCAAACAAGCAACTCTTAGAGCAGAAATTCAAATATCTCTGCCTCCTGGGATTCAACAGATAAAAACCAAAGCCACCAAGTCACTCCTTAACGTCTTAATAACTAAACACAACCTGTGCACTGACATTGGCTCGCCCTCCACCTGGTGGTGCAAAGTCATCACCGATCTTCAGCGAATCACCCTGCCTAAGAACCTTCGACGAAGCATGGTGGTCATTGTGTACCGTCTGAGACTCAGGTACAAGTGCACCTGGTGAATAGTGGATGATATCGTCAGGGAATGCACCTTCTGCCAGGTAGCCTCACCACATCCACTGCTCCACTACATCCTCGAATGCGATTCCTTTTCAGAAATTCGACGGAAAACTGGTGCCCCCGCAACACCTGCGAAGATCCAAATGCCCTTCATGTTGCTAGCTCCATAATCAGACTAGCAACAAACTACATGAACAGTCTACTGAATATCATCAGTCAATACCCTCCACCAAGATAACTATGAAAGCAACTCTCTTTCACCACCAAAACAGGAATTCATTAAAACGAATAATAGTTTGATGTAAGCTAATAATCCTCAGCTGAACACTTATGTTTTTTACTAATGAAGCAAGTGTAGCCAAGGTATACTGTATATGTTGCCTTGGCTGCACTAATTTACTATCCTGGCTATACAGTGATCTTCTCTTGGCCATTCCTGTTTGGGGTTGCCAAAGGGGATTGGCTATACAACAGTAGTTATCACAAATTACACAGCTTACATCAATTGTACTTTTTTTTTTATCAGTATCACTTATAATTGCATATATTGTTTCAAGGTTTCTTTACTTTTTTATTACATACACATAATTTACAATCTTATTAATTTTGTTTTTATTTGTTTATTTCTCATTAGTCCATGTTCATAAATGCAAGGATTCATTCTCGCCCTTTGGCCCTTCCTTTTCATACATGTTTGCAGAGTTAAAAAGATCCAGCATGTGCTGTGTTACTTCAACGTCTCTGCAAGATTTTCCTTTAAACAGAAGGTGCACACGAATTCAAATGATAGCATCCAACATTGTTGAACTAAGCCGATTTCTTAGTTTGGTTTTGACACAAGTTACAGAAGAGAAAATCCTTTCTACAAACCATTGCTTGTAGTTGTTGTTAGGCAAGCCATGACATATTCTCCCAATTCTTCAAAATTTGGCCAAATGGTTTGGCCTTGTAAGTCTAATTTATTTACGGCCTTATTTTTGTATACTGCTAAATTTAAGGAATCTGGCCGCAAAAACACCATCTGGCAACCCTGCCTACCAGCCCGGTTTAGGCACCTCAGAATGCATAGCCTCCATGCTATCATATATCAACAATTGCCATGGATACATAATTTTCCTAGACCTAGAGAAGGCCTTTGAACTAGCCAACATGCCGGCGATACTCTCAGCTCTCGTTGCGAAGCAGATAAAAGGAAATCTTCTCTCATAGATCAAGCAGAGCCTACAAAACCATAGTGCTCGAGTCAGAGTAGAAGGGCATTACTCCACCTACAAAAGCCACGAAAATGGGACCCCCCAATGTGGAATCCCTAGCCCCTTCCTCTTTAACTGTCTCTTGGAAAAACTCATGGGCACGGCACTACCACATGGAGCCAAACTCTTCAATTATGCAGATGACTTTGCCCTTGTCACAATAGGCGACATAAGCTCTAAATGACCCAGCGCTGCCTCACCAAGATTCACCAAGCCTCCATCTCCCTCATAGTAAAGATCAATGCCCGCAAGACCAAGGCTCTCCCCATCCACCAGTGGAGACCAGACAGTAGTCTGGTCATAGGCAATGAGCCTATGGACTGGGTTACTAAGCACCCATACCTGGATGTACACATCGATGGCAGACTAACCTTTGGAATTGAAATTCAATGCTTGTGCGACAAATGCCCCCTGCAACAAGCGGTTCTTTGTCGGATGTTGGGCCTCTATGATGGTGCATCCTTCAGGCTCCTCAAAACCTTTTATGTACAAGCCATACGCAGCCTCATAGACTATGCTTGTCCCACACTCTGGCTACTAAAGGACCAATAATGGGACAAGATAGAAATCATACAGAATAACGCTATGCGCGTCATGCTAGGAGCCCCCATGTGGACCAAGATAGAAAACATCCAGCTAGAATCCGGCCTCATGCCACTCAAACTTAGAGCTCAACAAAAACTAGAACACTTTGTAGCCAAAACCATCACTGTCCAACATACCTGCCTCACTGGCACAAATATCTAGCTATCTCTCAATCTCCACCCTGGCCACCATCCTAGAACCTGGGCAACCAAGGTCTGTGCTGGCCTGCAAGCACTGCCAGTCAGGGAGGACATCCTAGCCAAGATACCGGAGACTCCGCTTCCTGAATACCAATGCCCATCCCCATGGAATGACCAACCACTCGATATAAAGATCGAGTTCCCTGACAACCCCAAAAGCTCAGTCAACACGCTTGTCCTTAAAAACATATACAAGGACAAAATTTAGAGCTGGAGCAGGCCCAACTCCTAAGTCCTCTACACTGATGGCTCAGTAAAACAAGAAACTGGAGCCTCAGCCGCCGCCTCCACCACCAGAAACCACGTCCAATCCTGGAGACTGTCAAACTCCTGCTCCTCACTCCGGACTGAGCTTCTTGCCATAGCCAACGCCCTCAATTTTTTCACCCAGGAAAGAGCTGACCATGCCCTAATTCTCACTGATTCCAAAGGCGCCTTACAGGCCATCAAGAAGCCTTTCCTCAGAGACAAAGTACGCACCATCACTACCATTCTAAATCTCTAGCACAGGACAATCAGCCTTGGAATAGCCATCACTCTTGCCTGGATTCCCAGCCACGTTGGCATCAAGGGAAATGAGGAAGCCGATCAGGCCGCCAAACAAGCCACTCTTAGAGCAGAAATCCAAATATCTCTGCCTCCTGGGCTCCAACATCAGACTAGCAACAAACAACTACATGGACAGTTTACTGAATACCATCAGTCAATACCCTCCACCCAGATAACTATGTAGCAACTCTCAATCATGACCAAAACATGAGTTCATGAGGTTGAGAACCAGTTTCTCAGCCTATCCAGGGTTACAAAAAGAATATTGGTTTGATGTAAACTAATAATCCTGAGCTGAACACTTATGTTTTCTCTTATCCTTACAGATTGGTACAACCCCACCCTCGGGCCAAAATGGAAGGCCCGGTCACTCTCAAGAGTGAGTATCATCATCATCATCAAAAACTTAAGTTGCCACTTGTTGACTTGGGAACCTATGAAGATTATTAATAGCCTAACTCTGTAATTCAAGGTTGATGGGCTCTCTCTCTCTCTCTCTCTCTCTCTCTCTCTCTCTCTCTCTCTCTCTCTCTCTCTCTCTCTCTCTCTCTCTCTCTCTCTCTCTCTCTCTCTCTCTCTCTCTCTCTCTCTCTCTCTCTGTAATTACCTAATTGTCCTTATGGAGAAGAGCTCTATGCTCTATGGCTTCGTATTCATGAGGTCGGCAGCTTGAGCCTCGTCCAGGCAAGAGAGTTTAAGCTGTTTACTGGGAAGTTACTGTTGTGGCTGGGCACCACAGTGGGGGGTTTGGGTTTGCCCCGGCTTATGCTCTGAGGAGCATTTCAGGTAGATATTGGAACTGAAACCTGGCAACCTTTACCTTTACCTATACCTGGAACAAATGTGGCCCTAAAACTTAAAACTCTGTGGAACTCCACTATGAACCCTTCTCCATTCAGACACTGAGTGTCTTACTCTAACCCTCTGTTCCCTTCCTTCTAAGTGTGTGTGTGCCTAACTGTGTTGATGGAGAGGAGTTTATTCTCGTAACTTCCCGTCGCCTGCTCGGAAGCTTTTTACTCACTAACACTTATTATGTCTATTCTTCATACTACAAATGCAATTAGTATTTGCTGTTTTTTAATTTATCAGTATCCAATAATCAACTATCCCTACTCTAAAAAAACTACTTTTTAACTTCCTTCAAAGTTTTCTTACGAAGCTTCAAACTATGACCTTCTGTTCTAGATCTACCAATACCCATATATCGATCTGTTACCATTTCCCCTTCTTTCTTTTAGCTACACCTACTGGTAAGTCTAAGTCTTTCAGCGTTTCCTCGTAACAGGCATTACTTATCTCTCTATAAAAGGTTTGCAGCATGTCTTTGACTTTCTAAATTTATTGAAATGCTTTTTCGAGTGCAGATTCCAGAAAGATTTTAACCTCATATAATTCAAATATATATTTCTGGACATTTCCATGTCCACATGCCAGAGAGCCACCCTCATGTCTGCTAAGAAAGCATTTCCTCTGCTGCTATCGAGAACTAAAACATTTCCCTACTTGAACTCATGCCCATTCTCATTACTTTACATTTTGAAGTATTGAATCGGATAAGCAGATTGTGTGAACACTAATGCATCATAGTTAAGTCTTCCTTGAATTCTCTACCACTATTTTCGTCTTTTTCTCTCTTCGTAACCGTTGCATCGCAAACATATCTAAAAATGGCTAGTACAGTGGTAACGCGCTGGCTTCGCATTCACGAGGTCAAAAGATCGGTTCCCGTCCAAGACCGAGAGTTTAAGCTGCTTACTGGCAGGAACTTCTGTGGTTGGACACCACAGTGGGGGGTTGGGACTTGCCCTGGCTGACGAATACCCATTGTATTGAAATGGAAATAAAGGTTTATTATTATTATTATTATTATTATTATTATTATTATTATTATTATTATTATTATTATTATTATTATTATTATTATTATTATTATTATTTAATATATACGGAATAGTCTACATACATGACCCTTTTTCCCCTTATTAGGAGAGTGGCTGAGTCAAATCAAAATACTCTTACTCTTTGGGAAGAGAAAATAAAGAGGAGGGGATTCCCAGTTCCCTTGCTCGGGCCCATTTAGTCGACTCTTACGACACGCAGGGGAACACGGAGGAAGTATTCTAGCCCCCTCCCTCTAGGGGAATAAGGAATAGAAGTGACCCAAAACTGATCCTTGCAGAACCCCACCACTAACATTCTACTGTCAGACATTCCATATCTTACTCTGATCCTCTGCTTCTTTTTTTCTAAACAAGTTTTTATCCACTCTAAGAGGTTTCCACTTAGTCTCGAAGATCCTCCCACGTGAAATTGTATCAAATGCTCTCTGAAAATCTAAGAACATCCAAACAGCCCTGCTATCTCTTTCTTGTAGGATTATGCTTACCTCATCATAAGTTTCTAATAAGTTTGTTAGCGTAGACCTCCCTCTTCTGAAGACATGCCGTATCACTGAAAAAACTGAATGACTCCAAGTGATGAGAAATGTGTTTTCTTGGTAGCTTCTCCATAACTTTGCAAATTTTACTAGTCAATGAAACAGGTCTATTGTTTAGGGCTGTCTCTCCCTCCCTTCTTGACGATAGTTACCTCATTTACTTGTTTCCAGCATCTTGGAATCTTTCCAATATCGAATGACATCTCAAAATTGATATATAGAACTATATAATGGTGTAACACATTTTCTATAACATAATGAGATATATCGTCAGGCCCCATATCTTTATGAGCATTTGATTCCATCAATGCTTTACATACGTCTGTAGCGGAATAGCCGATATTTTCTAATACTAGCCCATGATCTCTCATCTCTACTATAATGAGTGGGGATGTATTTCCTACTGTGAAAAACGACAGAAACTCTTTGTTCAATTCCATGAATATCTATTCATCTGTCTAAGTAATGCTTCCATCTGTCCTCTCCAACTTTACCTTTAATTTTTCTCTAACAAAGCTTTGGAAAAGTACAAACCTTTGCTTTCTTTGGTAATATCTCTCTCATATGCCCTCTTCCTCTCTTCCTTTACTTAGGTACTCATTTCGCAGTTCGTTTCTAATTTTGCTAAATAATTATACATTTCTCCTACTGTACATATTTCAGCATTTGTCTTCTCACTCCTTTGTTTAAGTATTGAGCGCATTTTGCATCATCAGTAAACCATGCACCTAAGTACAGGTACTTTTTACAATAATTTATTTCTATGCTGTTTTTCACTATTGATTCTTTATCTCTGTCTTTTCCATTAACAACAAAATACTTTGTCTTCTTTTCATTAATCACCATACCATAAGCATTATAATAATCTAATAGAGCCTCAAGTTTTGATATACACTTTTCACGAGATGTACTCGCAATTATCGTGTCACCCATCATTAATAGAGTATGAAAATATCCCAAAAAAACATCAATTCCCACTTCTTTTTTTTTATGATTGTGACACCAGGACGGGCCAAAAAAAAAATAAAATAAAGCAGCCCTCATCGGGCCTGGGCACGAAGAATACATAAAGTAAAGAGAAACAGAGATGGAGAGTGTAATGACTTGTCAGATGTAAAGGGATAATAAAAGATGTGTGATGAATATCCAAGAATATTCAGTGTAGCTGTAGGCATAGAAAAAGAACCGTAACTGAAGGAAGACAACATCGAACTGTCCTGGACAGACCTATTCAAGTTCAAAAAACCTTCAGCTGTAGTATCGCAGACTTTAATCATTCTCACCATATTATCCATATAAATGACAAACAAAAGGCAGTTCGTAGGAGCTCCTTGGCGTATACCTATAGATGTTGTTATTATAGAAGATTTTAACACACTTTTTGTACATGAATAATTATTCTGGATAGCTGACAACATAACCCTTCCACAACTCACTGACTTGAGACACTCGAATGATTCATATTTTGATACCCTGTCGTACGCATTACTAAAATACACAAAAACTATATACACTTTTTGCTTCTTGCAAGCAGCATAATCCATCAGTAATTTTAAAGCCAAAATCTGCTCATACACCCCCTCCCCTTCTTAGCTCAAAGGATGGAGATGGGATAGGATAGGAGGGGAAAAAGGGGGAGGGAATTAAGGATATAAGGGAAATGGAGGGAAAAGCACCGGCCTGACACTTATCTATATTAAACCATAAACTTAACCGTTTCATCAAAAGCATATCATAGATTTTTGCCAAGGTGTTCATTATACTTCTGCCCCGGTAATTTCCGCAATCTCTTCTATCCCCAGATTCAAATAGAGTGATCAATTTATTGTGACACCAAGCAAATGGATAAAGGACATTTAAGAAAGGAAATTAAAAATTGTGAGGAAAAAGGATAACCATGACTGTGGTAACATCGCAAATAAACCAGGACTCATTCCAATATAACTTTATCTTTTTTTGTACTTTGCACTACCATGTCTAAATAATGAGCAGTAAAGGGATCATCCAATAAAGGAATATTAAGTGAGGAAGACACATCAATGATTTGATTAGGATTAACTGTCGGAGGACTAAATTGCATTTCGAAATGCAATTTGAAATTGACATCTTCAGGTTGCACATCATTGGGCTCCAGCACATTGCCTTTCCATTTAATAGATTTCCATATAATTTTTGGGTCATATTTTCAAATATTCTCCTCCATCGAGGGTGGCCTTGATCCCATCCATTAAACTCTAACTCCCCAGATTGAAAAACTCTGCAGTCTTTTGCTCCTTATTGACAATCTTATTACCTGTCTCTAAAATATTGAAAATGTTCTCATTATGAATTTCTAATAATTCTGGGGGCTGAGTTTCATTCATGACTAATTTGAATCTATCCTACATTCTTATAGGAAGGACCCCTGGTTGTGTAACTATTTTCAATATATTGAACATTATAGCAAGAACTACCTAAATTTAAAGCTTTCTCCATCAGCAAGGATGACACTGTTTTCTGAATGTCATTAAAATCAAGTTGAACCATCATTGGGGCGTGGTCAGATCCTACAATATTCTGGTTCATTTCAATAGATTTCACATATTTCAGTGTATTTTCTTTTAAGACGCATACATCAATCTCAGATATCCAATTTGACCCTCTTTTAAAAGATAAACCTCCTAACCTTTTACCCATATATACTAAGTGATTACCTAAAACCATTGTATTGCCACGGCAAAGGTTCAGCAATTGTCTCCCATATTCATTCACACTTGTATCTATTACCCCTTCATATTTGTATGAATTGAAACTTTCATCATAAAGAACAGGCATACCTTCACGCGAATTCAAATCACCCATTATTACAACCTTATTGTGTTCATTCACAACTGCGCTTAGGTTACCAAAACAAGCTGGCTGAAAATAAGGGGAGTCATTCGATGGTATATATATCCCACAAAATACAAAGCCTGGAAAACATGACAATTCTAGCAAAATTTGACCTTCAACATTTACATTTACATATTTAATTTATTTTGAAAGCGAGCACTTTACAAGCATTGCAACGCCTCCCCTATTACCACAGTACTTAGAGGGGTTATGATAAGTGTAAAATCCTGGAACACTAATACGAGCAATAGTTTTTATTTCCAAAAGCCACACTGTATGAAACTTGAGAATAAATGATAAAATATCAGAATTGTTCTATTTGTCCTTGACACCTGCAATATTCCAACAACACATATTGAGCTCACTTGGAAATACGCTATTTTGTGCACATCTTAAAAATACGAAGGAGCATACCTGTCAATAATTTCACCATCTCGTAATAATATACGACGCTGATTGTCGTAATGGATAGTAACACCTTGATTTTTTGGTCTCGCCTTTTCTTCTTTCTCCCTCTTCCGTAGTCGAGCAAGCTCTCTTCTTACAGCAGGATGTATATCTTTTTTCATATATATAGATGAAAAGGGAGCCTGTTTATCCTTCAGCGTTTTTGCTTCATCCAAAATGGAGTTTCTCCTCTTCTGGTCATCTACAACTAAAAGTATTGGCCTCTTTTTTCTATCATTTTCTTGGCCAAGTCTTCTTATTTCTCACTCGGAGGTATCACACTGTTCAGTGTAGCCTACTTCTTCAAGAATATTTTTCACCTTTGCTTGATCACTGTCTCCTAATTCGTCGTCTTCCTCTGGGACTCCAGTAATAATCTTTTTCTGTCTGTCTTTGGCATCCAAAGATTCCATAAACATCTGTTGTTGATTTATTATGGAAAAAGCTTGATCTAATTTTGACGATAATTCAGTAACTTTATCCTTGACAGAGTTGATCTCTTCTATATCCTTCTTCAAATTCCTTATTTCTTGCAACAATGTTGCATTTGAAGGTTCATCATGACAGTGTGCCCGCCCCCAAATTTAAGACCTCATTGCTCGGCTGCAGCAGTGCCTAAGCGCTTTCAAGTGGCTTTTCAACAATGCAGTTGGTATCTCCAACCTTGTGGCTAGGACAATCTATATTACTTTTATATTATCAAGTATCGATTACCCCCTGCATTCATTCACTTGCCCAAAATCTCCCTGGAGCCACTTGAAAAGTTTCAGAATAAAGTGATGAATCTCATCTTAGAGGTGTCCTACATTTACTAGGATAGTCAATATGCAAAGTGAGCTCAACCTACCCTTGCTAATTGAAAGAATCTATTCAGATGTCGTCTGTTTTACTGTCAAGTGCCATTATTCTCATTTGTCCCTCACTACTCACATATCATTACGAATGCTCTTCAACCTCGCCCACCCAAGCCTCAAATACAGCCTGGTGGTCGCACCCTCACCAAAACTGCTTCTCGCATGCTTCAGCACTTTAGCATAACTGTTCCTGCAGCAGAGAATATCCTTACACCTCCTCCCTGGAAGCTTATAACCCCTGCAGTCTCCTTCACTCCCACCTTCAAGGCAGACCCTCCTGCCCTACAAAAACAACTAGCTCTGGAAAGAATAACATTAGTTTCCTCCTCAGTTCCCACTCCACACCATATTTACACAGATGGATATGTGTAGCTGGATGGTACTTCTGGAAATGCAATTTTCTCACTCGCCATAGAACCATCGGAGGGGGGGGGGTTGCGTTGGATGAAGACTGCTGAACTGTTCCAGCTCTAGGCTATGTGACTTATATAGTATCCTGGATGTGTTGAATCTCCTGTGCCAGAGTGAACTCAATAGAGTTGTTATATGTGAGTCACAGTCCGCTCTTCGTGCTCTCATTTCAGTCATACCTGCCTGCCTTTAGGTGGTACACAGAACGTTGTCTTTACTGTCCCTGGTTCACGAACATTCTTTAGTCATCACGTTTTTATGGCTTTCTTCACATGAATCAATAGCACATAGTGACACAATGGATCGTTTAGCTAAGGCTGCCTGTGGCCTGCCTGCTGGTTCTGCACCCTTTTTCCTATACTACAAGTCCAAGATCCGTGCAGCAGCCCTCCTGATGAGTCATATGAGTGACAACCACATTGCATCCAGTGTCACTATAGGCAATTCTACGACTCCTTGCATTTCCAACTATTTAAGCACTGCCGAAGAGGGCTGAAGGTTTGTAGACACAATGTTGTATCAGTATGCATAATACTGAGCTGCAGACCTTTATGGTAGGTTGCACGATTGGAGGACGAGCCATTTTACACCTCCTGCTCCTTTACTCTCTCGCTCAATTCTAAAAACTTGGAACACTACTGTGTAGTCTGTCCTGCAGTGAGAGATGTGTTTCTACGCAAACAGCCCCTTACATAAATATGCTAGCACCTTTTAGTACATGATCAGCTAGATGTAGCTCTGATGCATCATCCACAGTGGCGGATGTTATAGATTTTAAGGATTTTTCACCCGAGAGTATACCTGTGACTATACCTATATACTAAATTACTCATTTTTGTCAAGGATATTTTATTTTGATATTAATGTTCCTTTAATATAATATAGTTATATATTTTTTTTTTAATATTTGCAACTATAAAGAGTAAGATAGTGTATATTGTATATAGTTTATGGTAGACTTATTTTACATTTTCAGCATCATGTACGTGCTTGTGTGGCACGATCTACAAAAATTTACTTCACTTCAATTTTTTTTTTATATGTACATGATTAACGTCATAGTGCGCAACAGTAAATTTTAAATTTTCTCTATTAATTAAACTGTAAATAGTAAGATATGATATATTGCATAATAAGTATATTGTAGGATGTGTGTAATGCCTTTAGCTTAATGTACACGATTCCTGTATGGTACGTCTTGCAAAGACTTTATTCTTTTGGTTCAAAACGATATTTCAGTGTGTCCTGATTTATGTACTTGATTGACACTGTTATGTGCAATAAATTTATTAAAAAAAAAATCCCTCATACTATGACTTACCTCCACATCCACCCATCCATTCCTTGCTACGTGCGACCCCAGATACTTAAAACTTTCAACCTCTTTTCCAGCAGCTGCTCATTGACTCCTACATTCAGTCTGCCAGCATTAGCCAATAATTCGTATGTCTTTCACCAGCTTAGAAATATATATTACAATATTTTGTAAGATTATGCATAATTCTGCCACATTTTGCAATATGTTGAAATATTGTCCAATATTGTGTATGGTAATGTTTTGTTTAATTTCTTAATCTAGAAGTGTGCTGGATAAGAGCTAACCGCTCTATCCACTAAGCTACGTTCTCAGAGTTCCCTACCTACCACATGACTGTTTTAAACTATTCTTAATGTCTCTCTCGCTCACGGTATCATAGGAAATGAATGAACTAGAAAACCAAACCAAACCAAATCTTTCCTTTTAGAGCTCATTGCTATAGCAGTGAATTGTAATACATTAAGGCGATATGCAGCCTTTCACTCTGTGTCTAAGCTTTACAAATGGAAAAGTAAACGCCACTTTACCCTTTCACTGGTAAGCATGTATAAGTCAACATTCACTGTTGCTTCCTGCTTGAAATCTCTCTCTCTCTCTCTCTCTCTCTCTCTCTCTCTCTCTCTCTCTCTCTCTCTCTCTCTCTCTCTCTCTCTCTCTCTCCTCTCTCTCTCTCCCCATTATATATATATATATATATATATATATATATATATATATATATATATATATATATATATATATATATATATATATATATATATATATATATATATATATATATTATATATATATATATTACTACTGCGTATTTTTAGTGTTGCTAACAACAACGTAGCTGATGCATAACAGAATGTATTATATTTTAAGGAGTCAATATTCAGTATCTACCACAGTACGGTAATATGATTTGAAATTGACGTTATTTTCATTTATTTACCCTAGCCACATCCTTGCCTTCCAGATCTTGTTCTTGAGACTAAGAGGTCGTTCATGTCTGAGTCATAAGTCGTGATCTCTCGATCACGACTTTTTTTTTTTAAACACAATTTAGTTTGTGTGTGTGTGTGTGTGCAAGAGTGTACCACACTCTTTATGCATTCTTAATATACACGTATTGATTATATTAAAAAAAAACACACACAGCAACTGGTACACGTTACAATTGTGTGGTAAGAAAATATGGAACTCTTGCATCCAATTGAAATGAAAGCACAAATAGGTTTTTGCGTACAAATGAAATGCATGGAGTTGTTTTTAAAGTACAGTATTTCGTGTCTAAGCAACCTTCCTTGACCGTTTGACTGGAAGTGAACGGGTTTTCTTCCAACAGACAAGTTTTTTCCCCCTAAACGTCAAAACATATCCAGTTCAGTCTGGTTTCTTTTGTACCTTGTTCTGTGTAGTCTTTCTCAGGGAAGGAAATTCTATCAAAGCAATTTTTAGTTTACACAATAAGATTTGCTTCGAGTGATTATTATTATTATTATTATTATTATTATTATTATTATTATTATTATTATTATTATTATTATTATTATTATTATTATTATTATCATTATTATTATTATTATTATTCAGTCAAACAGTGATTAATTCAGTATTATTTACCGCGTCGAAATAAGCTTTATGTTTCTTTTCTTTATATATTTTGAATAAGTCTTATTGTTTCTTGTTCTCTTGCTTTTATTATTAAATGAATCTATATCTATATATATATATATATATATATATATATATATATATATATATATATATATATATATATATATATATATATATATATGATGGTATATTTATTACTGGAATAACACATTTGTTGCAAAATAACTCGTTTGTTATAAAACTCTTGTTTCATAGAGAATCACTCATAGAATATTGCTCTTACCTGAGACCAGTTTGAGACGCATTCTGTTTTGCTTCACACGTATTCTTGGTTCTCTCATCTGAAATTTAAAACATTGTAATTATCCCTCATTCCTTTAAAAAAAAGATTTGATTTTACGTAACGGACTCCCTTTTCTATTAAGGGCTAGGACGTTGCCTTCTTTCAAAAACTTTGGTTTTGGCAGTGTCCGTTACCGTAAGTGAATGCCCTTTCTAATCTCAGACCGTTGAGGGCCTGTATCTGACGACCTGCCGAATCAAAGTTATGTGTCTTACCTCCCTGCCACGGCAGCCACTCCCTCAATTCTTTACAACTTTATATATAAATATATATTTGGTGTAGACTAACACGTGTTTTAGGAATTTCAGCTCGCCGACAATATGAAGTATGAAAAGACTCTATTTTTAAGTTATACTGCAATTATTACTTTTGCTAACTCAGAGGACGAGTATCGTGACCATATTTTATATATATATATATATATTATATATATATATATATATATATATATATATATATATATATATATATATATATATATATATATATATATATATATATATATATATATATATGGTAAGGAAGCCCGTCAGTGAAATAACACATAAAATAACGCTATATATCGGGTCCTAACTGGACCCGAAATATAGCCTTATTTTCTGTCTTATTTCGCCGATGGGCTTCCTCATTATTTATTGCTGTATGCTAATTGTTTAATATATATATATATATATATATATATATATATATATATATATATATATATATATATATATATATATATATATATATATATATATATATATATATATATTATGCTGGACAGAACATATCATTTCCCTGCTAACTTACTTAAGCATTAATTATTGGTGCAGCACTACAAATTATCATTGCAAACTGTGGCCCGTATTTTGCAGAAATATTCCTGAAATTTAGAGTGCTATGTAATACGAAACTGAATTATTGTTGTATTATTGCAGATAGCGATTATACAGACCTTCTTCTTCTTCTTCTTCTTCTTCTTCTTCTTCTTCTTCTTCTTCTTCTTCTTCTTTAGAAATTATTCCAGTATTAATGAAACTCGGATTGTCGATTATATTCACAGTGGATGAATAATAATGATAATATTAATAAAAATAATAATAATAATAATAATAATAATAATAATAATAATAATAATAATAATAATAATAATGATAATAATAATAGTAATAATAATGATAATAATAAATAATAATAACAGAATTATTATTATTATTATTATTATTATTATTATTATTATTATTATTATTATATACTGGTAAATTTCAATTAATTTACCACTAATGATGAGGTACTCATTCACTTACTGCTTGATATTTTAACACTATTAACCGCCATTTTCTCTGTTGTAAATAATATGAAGACCAAGGTAAGGAGTACATTGCCCACCAAAACATGAATAGGTTTGTTGCATTCTAAACGTTATTTGAATGAAACCTGTGCAAGTTTCCGGGTCAGTAATGCCCTTGTAAATAGGACGAATATATATATATATATATATATATATATATATATATATATATATATATATATATATATATATATATATATATATATATATATATATATATATTTATATATGTCATGTGGACATTATTCCACAGATGGACACCAATGTCGTGGGGTTTTCATCCCACTAGTTTTCACCAATTGCCATGGTGTTATTCTCTCTTGGTAGCATGGTTGGTGATAACAGATAAGCCTCTTCTTTATATGTGTTTATTTCTAGATTAACAATTAATTCCTCAGAGCTCCAATTCCTACAGTTCCTGTCACGATCGGTTCCCGATTCCCACCCACAAGGGGGAGACTGCTAAGCTGTGGATGTGATGTCTGCCCCTGGCAAGGTCTGAACTCTCACTGACTGGGCTCTGTTGCTACTCATGGCGGTCGGTGGGTATAGAGCACGGCATCGCCACCTGGCACTTATAGGCATCTATGAAATGCCTAGTGAGGCTATAGGCATCTATAACATGCCTTACTACACTCCCCACCACCAAACTGAAATATCTCTCACATTTCTGATTGAGCATAACTACTTCTATGAGAGCCTTAAAATTTTCTAACTTTCATCATTTTACAAAAATGGGGCAGAAATATCCAAGAAGCTGATTTTTGAAACTGTTACAATCTCATACAATTATCTAAATAGATTACAGTAATCTCAGAATTACTATGCTAAAAGCTGACACAGAAAAATCTGTTCTTTATAATAAGCATTGTAATTAAATTAAAAAATCTGAATTAATTATTCACATTTGCAATATATAGCTAGTAAGCATTGGCAAAATTACTTAAAAACAAAGGTAATTAAGCTGTTTCATTAATCAAACAGTACACAATAAATACATTTGGACATGATGTATGCAAGCACTTTTAAAACAAAACATTTGTCATGGTGTGAAAATTTAAAAACATTCACAATTACAATATGTAATTACATTTAAGGACGAACTGATATGAGAACACAATGAACATAATATAAAACACTTTCGTCTATGATCTTGCTTCACAAAGATCTGCATACCACCCCTCAACCTAAGAAATAAATGAGGAGTGGATTCTTCTGCGAACTTAATGAACACAAAGATTATATCATGATTCAAAATAATGATAATTTTATGCAGAAAACAACTTATTATGATTTTTGCAAATTGTACAATTTATCAGTGACACTTATTCTAATAAACTTACATCTAAGGGAGACTGTGATCTTTTTTCGTTTAAAATTGTCTTAAACCTAGAAAAAAAAAATCAAGTATTATCTTTGCACATCGTGGTCAAAGATGGTGGGGACATTTTCTTTCCCATTTTTTTAAGTTCTAATACGTGAGGGAACATAATTTGTAATTTAACTAATAAGGGATTTTCCAAACTCTTTCTTTCTCTTTTCACTAAAGTTATGATATGTATGGAGATTCTTTCTTTTCCATTTTTCATTTTTAATTTTTTCGGGGATTTTCATTTCCCCAGCCCCCCCAAGGGTTATCATTGCCTAGGACTTGCAGTCTCATTTTAATTTCCCGGGACCTTCGCCTGAGCACTTTGAGGTAGGTTCGGGTTTGTACATGTACCACGAATCATCTTCTTATCTTGAGACTGGCAAAACAAAAGGGAGGGCGTCGATGCATCAACCGGATCAGCCGGCACGCCTCCCGCCCGCTTTCGTGCGATGTTTGAGGTGGCCCTTGATTCTAACCATCTCTCACACTCCTCCTCAAATAAGGCGCATCATACTTCAACAGCTAAAAAATATGGTCATACTGAAGTAGATTCCAAGGCCGGAAATTAGAGCCTAATGTCGCTAATACAAATGCAGAGAGAATACATATGACCTCTGAACACAAACAAAGCCTTTTGTCTGCATCCAGAGGGTATCCTTCGCCTCCCTGCGTCTGCAGGTGCTTGCAATCTCTCCCATGGGTAAATGGGACTGGTCTGTGAAAATCAACTTTGAAAATTGCAGGTCGGGGCTGCCTGGAAATAGGGTGGTAATGGAAAGTATGTGTCTACACCATTAGATTATTTTTCCAAGATACTTAGGGCTTAGCTGAATAATTGATACATAACATTACTCTACTATAGATATAAAAAAGAACAGTCATTAAATGCTGAGAATAACCACTAAAGAGATACTCTTATTAGCAGTGACTACAGTAACATCAAGCATGAATTCAAGATAAATGATACAAATCATTTGGTTACTGCTGATAGCATTTACTAAAATAACAAATATGCAAAAGGCCATGGAGTGATACCAACATTAACAGCCAACATAATAATAACAATACAACTCAGGAATAGCAGTGCATATGCACTTGAGACTGGCATTTAGAAGTAAGAACATGGTCTTACACTCATACTTCACAACGATGCTCTTTCTAACACTGTCTCCCTTGGCTATTCGAATTCCTGCAGTCATAATATGTATAAATATCTGTATATATTTGGGAGCATAGTCATCAACTTTTTGGTTGCCCACTTTGTCACTGGGAGCTTGATCTATTTTCTAAAACAGTTGCAATATGTGGCAGAAAAACTCATATAATAATCAGTTCTACTGATATCTTATCAGTATTTATGCAATATCAGCATGCAAAAACTTATCAACTGAAATAAAACTTGGGCACACTTATCATCTAGCAAATTTGCAAAGAAATCTAAAAAGAATCAATGATCATAATACTCTGTCAACACAGAGAAATAACATTGTTCAGTATGTAAAGGGTAAAAGGATGAGAGAGAGAGAGAGAGGAGAGAGAGAGAGAGAGAGAGAGAGAGAGAGAGAGAGAGAGGAGAGAGAGAGGAGAGGAGAGAGAGAGAGAGAGAGAGAGAGAGAGAGAGAGAGAGAGAGAGAGAGAGAGAGAATTTACTTTTCTTCAAAAAAACGTATAATTTCGCTTATAAGGCCCTTTTTTATGCCTTGACTTCCTGCCCAACTATACAAAGGGACAGAACGCAACTGGAATCATTTTCTAACATCTAAAGAAGAATAAAAAAACAAAATAACTTAGTGCACAACTGCAGAAACATCGAAGCACAAATTCATTCCTTTCTGTTTAACATTGCAAAGGACTTTACTGAAATGAGCAGACACATCCTTGTCTACTATGACAATCTTTTCTCTTTCTATAAATCAGAGGGTTGAGTCGAAGCACACACTCACTATAAGTCAACATATCCCTGATGAAATCAAAGCAAAATACTACAATCATATGTGATAATATCTCTACTACTATCAACAAAATTACGATTATCTTTTCTAAATAAACGACTTAAAAGGACTTAAGTATCATCATTTTTAAATTTCAAACTCAACATATAAGCTCTGAGCATCTCAATTATCTTAATTAGCTCAATTGTAATTATAAATTTCATGACAATGATAGTAATTAACAATAATTATCTCTAGATAATCTTTTTTCAAAATTCTTTAAGTATAATATAACAAAGGAATAAAGATATTAAAGATTTCTTCAACACAAAGAAAAAAACTATATAACAAAAATGGGTATATGAAAAAAATATAAAAAGTATGTCTCTGTGCATGCAGGAATAAAATTAAAAATCATATTTCATTTTCAACATTAAAGAATGCATTTGGCTTAAGTTTCATAATCTCCTAAGGAGTTGTACATGAAATATTAATATATATATATTCTTCTACTATCTTGAAGCTGAATTATTTCGAGTTACTATTCAACAGAACTACCTCAGGAGACAGGGGGGAGTTATACCTTTTTCTCCTTTTCATACTTACAGTCGGGTAGGTACTTAACTAACTTCCCTTTTTACTCTCTTTTCTTTTCCTACAAAAAAGTACTGCCCAATATCTGTATCTGGCCTTCAACTGGCTAGCTTTCGCGGGGAATTTTGCATGTAGGATCTGTTCCTCCCCTGTCTCTTCGGTGTCTGGATCTACTTCGTCTCTTTCAAATACAGGAAATGGCTGTTTGACATTCTTGTTGTCATTTCTTGTGAATTTACACTCCCTTCTTCATGACCAAGCTGAAATAATTGTGACAAACATTATCATGGTTAAAACTTTCAAAGTCCTATTTTATCTATCTAACATATCCCTCCGGACAAATAATGTATATACTGCAGCTAGAAAGGAAAATAAAGAATCATTTATCGATTCGCATCCTTTATCACTTAATATCTGTCTTGGAATTCTCGAACATCGAATAATAATCTCATTGGTGAGTAGGGGACAAAACAAAAATAAAACAAACTTTGCAGCTCAACTGTATCTGGGCAGGTGGAGAATCTCTTTCTCAAAAATATCCCTCGATAGATATCGCAACAGCTACATCACCTCCCATAGAATTACTCTGATATGGCCTGCATAAGGACCCGGTGGAGCAGGGGAAGGATCCTCGCAGACTCCTTCCCCATCATGCGTCCCCAACGGACTTTCCCGCAATTCCACACACAAAAGCAACCCCCCCCTTTTACCCCCAGTCAGTCATACCCATTCTCTCCCGCACTTGACACTTCCAAGACACTCACCCCCTTTCTCTCTGTATACTTCCATTCTACTTACAACGCGTTGGTTTTCCTCCCCCACCACTCTGAAGGAGTGGGTGTGTGAAACCTCGTTTGGGCCGTGTGGTCACTTGACCGCGTCCCCAGTCCTAGGTCCCCTCTACACTACGTTAGGGTTACACTGAAACCCCCCCTACCCTAGCACAGCACAAATCACTCGATTCTACTCTTACCGCCTGCATAGTGCGAAAATAAAACCCCGCTGTATCTAACAGTAAAGATCTAAATAACATCTTAGAACTTTCTTATTCATCAAAAGGATATGTGATACACGCAGTTTAATATCAGTTCTCTATAATACGATGTTAGAAGAAAGATCGGTCAGTTATGTCTTTCTCTCACTAAAATATTACTCCCCCGAAAAAAATTTGAAAACAGGTGCAAGGATTTTCTCACTCGATTTCTTACGCATTAAGAAATTAATATAAAAATGAATTTACAAGTACATTAAACCTTCTCAATTAAAATCAATACATTTGCCTTCTTAAAAACCACTTAGGCATTAATACAAGTAAATTGAACACCCTTCAAATCCAGTTTTGTTATATTATTGAAATAATAGCAAAAATGGATTTTATTACTGCTTATTGCTATTAGTGCAAATTATCCATGTTAGTAATGGGTACAGAAATTCTACTTTTATTAACTTACTAGGGCCACACCCCTCATAAGTGAGTTGGCTGAGTCAAAGCAAATCTACAAAGTAAAATGGCGGCGTCCGCCGACCTCAATTTCTTTTAATAATTGCTCATTACTCAATGGACACAGAGCACAAGTACTTAGATATTTTGAGAAACTGCTTGAAGAGCATCACAGGAACAGGCAATGGAGGAGGGGGTTCTTCTTTCTTCTGGGCGCAGGAGGTTCCCGCCAACTTTTCCACCTCTCTCGTAAAATTGACGAAATACCATCTTGGTTGGATCCGGCAACATATACTTCTGGCAAGGGTTTTTTTCACTCAAAGCCCCGGTCACATTTCTGCTCACTGTGACAGTGGCGTCCAGGAAGGCGCTCGTGGTCCTTGCCAATATGGGGGCAGGGGAGAGTGATTGGTTCTTGTAACATTATACTGTCGGAGAAGGGGGACTTGAGACACTCTCGGCGTCGCTCTCTCGCTGCTTGTAAGCATCTAGAAGTTTCTTCATCACTCGAATATTTCTTCCATAGACGCTTTGCATTTATTCCTTCTATATTTTTAATTCTCCTTTCTCTTCATTGTAGTAACAGCGTGGATTGATCCCACCGCTGCCACCAATGTCATGGATTTGACACCAATGTTGTGGTGTTCTGTTGGTGACAACAGATAAGCATCTTCTTTATATGTGTTTATATCTAGATTAACAATTAATGCCTCAGAACTCCCATTTCTATATAGTTCTTGTCACTATCAGTTCCAGATTCCCGTCCCCAAGGGGGAGACTGCTAAGCTGTCTGCCCCTGACAAGGTCTGAACTCTCACTGACTAGGCTTTGTTACCCTCGTGGCGGTCGGTGGGTATCGAGCGCGTCACTGCCATCCGGCACTTATAGGAATCTTTAATATGCCTTACGACACTAGGAGTAGGCTGGCCCATGGCATCGACCACCCATTGCAGTACTACAATTGAAGGAGTTTTGGCGTTAAATAGAACCGGCTAGATTAGCTCGCAGTTAAGTCTTCCTTCAATCACGGTTCTCTTCCTATGCCTACATCTACACGGAATATTCTGGCATAATCATTACACATCTCTTGCTATCCTTTCACATCTGACAAGTCACAACTGTCCCCTCTCTGTTTCTCCCTCCTTTCTTTCTCATCATTATTGTCTTCTTTATTTTGACTATTAGTTCAGTCTGTCTTTTATTGTTTATCAATCAT
>JAXCGZ010002086.1:0-15000 GCA_037179515.1 Halocaridina rubra | reverse complement strand
CAATAATAATAATAATAATAATAATAATAATAATAATAATAATAATAATAATAAAAACCGTAAACGTTCTTAAAAAATTTATAATAATAATAATAATAATAATAATAATAATAATAATAATAATAATAATAATAATAATAATAAAAAACGTTTTAATATAACGTTTTAGGAATTTTCTTTTAAAATTCTCTCTCTCTCTCTCTCTCTCTCTCTCTCTCTCTCTCTCTCCTGGCCCATTTATTAGTTTTCCGAAGACTAACTATTTTAATGCCTCAGTTTCTCATATTTTGCAGCTTTCGATTTCTCTTGCCTGTTCGTGAACATTTTCAATTATCGTCTTCACAGGCAAATGGGTGTCATAAACCCACACAGGTTATGCATATCCAACCACACATTCCAATTCTCTCTCTCTCTCTCTTCCCAGGCGTTCACTTTCTCGCAGTTTAGCTTGTGGCTATGATATGCGTTTTATTTGCTTGCGAAAGTGAGCTCTCTCTCTCTCTCTCTCTCTCTCTCTCTCTCTCTCTCCCTACATGCATATATAGGCAATGCATTTTAGGATACATATAACTGTTTTAGGAAACTGGGGATCAGGAACTACAATCTTGGACATGAATATATATAAGCGCGCGTTTTTACATACGTGCTTAAGTATATTTGATATTTGATTTTTAAATCATTCGATATTACCGTCGATTTATGATTATAAAGTCTTCGTATTTGTAAAATGCTCGTGCGCGCGCGTGTGTTTATATGTATTTACCTAATTGTGCACGCGTGAGTGTCAGAGAGAGAGAGAGAGAGAGAGAGAGAGAGAGAGAGAGAGAGAGAGAGAGAGAGAGAGAGAGAGAGAGAGAGAACTCATCATTTCCACAGATAAGTTTCTCTTAATAGACTTTCTTGAATATGCCTGATAGCAACCGGCTGTTTTTACCAATCACTATGTAAGTGTAGCCTACAGCTAATATTGGCCTACCTCAGTTTGACTCTCATTACCGTCAAAACGTCCGTTATTTTTGTTCATGTTAAACTAGGTTTAAGTATACATTAGGATTACCACCATTTACTTTCACTTTCTTATAATTTTTGTTTTGTTTTACTTTTATTAAATGTATTTATAGGGAACCAGTCTAAGGGCATAGCCAGTTGATGCTCAAATTAACCTTCGCTAACATTTGCACATCACATCAGCTTTTACGTTTAAAGACTCTTGAATCACCTGAGACTTGCTTTCACTCAGAGAACTTTGTTAATTTTAATATACAATCTTAGAACGACTCTAGTAATTTTCAGCGATCTGGTCTGATGGTATTTTTAGCAGTTTGTTGAAACTTCATTATTTTGATGTGCATATAGTATATTTAAAATATGCATTACATATACATATACAATGCGTGTTCGTTGTAGGTGCGTTTGTATACGCAAGTGTGTGTTATTGTCCGTACATTTTTATACCCGCACACATGTTTCTGCATGTGGTCGCCTTGGCCGAGTGGTAAGCGCGCGCCTTTGATTCATTTGGTCAGTTCGAAACCCGCCAAGGTCTGAGGTTAGAAAGAGCATTCACTCTGGGTAACGGTCTCATTGCCAATACCAAAGGCCTCTGAAAGGAGGGACCGTCTTAGCCCTTAATAGAAAAGGGAGTCCGTGACGTCAAACAAAGTTATTATCTGCATTACACATGTTTCTGCCTACCTTAAAAGCTCTAGATAAGTTCATCATCTAACTGTGTCAGCTTTCAGCAGTTTAATACGAAAAATTGATGCTGTTTATATTGTCACATAATACTTCCTTCCAGTGTACTTTATTGATATCCTATTCCTCTTTTAACTCCTGAAACGTGGGGTAGGGAACAAGAGTATTACCTCCATGCTCCCCTGCGTGTCGTGAATGTTTGTTGGATGGGGCGGAGCGAGGGGACAGGGAAATCTCCCGCCCAATTTTCGCATTTTACCCCCCACAATGAGTCAAGGTTTTACTGTGACTTGGCCTTCTCTCTTTTAAAGGAATTACGGCCTTTGTGTGTGGTGACTATTCCCAGAATGCCTGCTCTCAGTTTTTGCAGGCTACCGTACACAATAATATTTACTCAACCAACTTCAAATAAAGTTGGGCTAAAACTTACTGGCTTATAATCAAATATAACAGACAAACTGTACGGTACTAAAGGGGAAGGGCACGAGTTATGTTTGCTTAATAGTAGTGGAGAACTCCCACTGGTTAATGACACACACACACTAAATATTAAACTGAACACTGCATAAATCCAGGCTTAAATGAAAGACTCATCAATAAAAAGTTAAAAATATATTGAAAAAAATTAACATTATAATGGAGAGCAATATTTCATCTTAAAAGAAAAGGATAAATTTTACTTTAGTATATGCAGCAATAAGGTAAATTTTACAAAAATAATAAAGAGTTATAGCTCCAGGCACGACTGCTGGACACATCAAAACAAAACAACACTTAATATCGAAATAATGATTGTTCAAAATACAAGAAGTTTATACAATATTGAAACACAGTCACTACTTGACAAATTCGACAGCACTAGTCCAAGGGGCGAAATGGGAGGCTTGTAAATTTACACGCGTTTTACGAGTCTCTTACAATGGGTCCTCACCTGGTGCTGTCCTCAGAGAGAGTCCTCGTCCGTTCTGTAAACAAATCAGACGAGCATCACATTCTAAAATAAAAGGATATATTTTTATCATATTTTACATAATTAAGGATTTCCTAAGATTTAGATTAACTTTACAAACAAATCCCATTTATTCATAAGAAAATGATGAATTAATGACAAAATAAATGATAGTTATAATATAGTCTCTCAGACGAATATATACATGTAGACTGATGCAATACTGCTTATGGTATTACAATAAAACACACACAAGGTATAACTAATGAAACTGTGTGTGATAGATCACCACATTGTGTACAGATAAACGAATGACTGAAACTGGCGAAAATACAATTTCATAAATGCCATTTAGGGATTTGAGTTCTTCCTCGTCTCAGTTATAAAGACGTTTTTTATGTGATTCAAAAGACCCGAAATGTGTGAGTGAAAAAAAGAGACATAACTTCACAGCTGTAGTCAATTCACTCCTTCAGGGATTGGGTATAAACTTAGTAGTATCCATGGTATCACCTTAAACAGTATTATGCATTTACATGCAAGAGCCATTCCCCCCCCCCCTTATAAGAGTGGTGGAAAAAAAAAAAACTTTGCAGGAAGCATTTCAGATGAAGGGCTTCCCACTTCCCTTGTTCCACCCCATTTAGTCGTACTTTTACGATGGTAGACAGTATATAGTATTGTGCAGATGATTTTCATGTGCTTTGAGCTTGAATTTTTATGGACATTTTAAAGCCGTTTAGAATATTATGCATTATTTAGTTCTTAACCTACTCTTTTTCTCTCAGAGTAAATAGTCTCTCTTAGTATTCGTATAAATCGATACTTGAAATGAGTTCAGGTTCTAATATTATATATCAGTTGTTGATGTACCATATAATAGTATAACATAATCTTTAAAATGATAATAATAATAATAATAATAATAATAATAATAATAATAATAATAATAATAATAAAAATAATAATAATAATAATAATAATAATAATAATAATAATAATAGTAATAATAATAATTATAATAATAATAATAATAATAATAATAATAATAATAATAATAATAATAATAATAATAATAATAATAATAATAATAATAATTATAATTATAATAATAATAATAATAATAATAATAATAATAATAATAATAATAATAATAATAATAATAATAATAATTAATAATGGTGATGATAATAATTATAATAGATTCTTAGAATGTGATACCTTCTTCTTCTTTTTATTGACACTGTAAATATAGAAGGATGTGAAACTGAAACTTGATACATTTCCTTAATAATATAAAATAAATAATAAGATTCATTATCCCGATATTAGCCCAATCCTGCGCCTTGGAAAGTAATTGAATGAAGGTTTTAAACTCTCTTTGTAGCGGTCAGGGTTTTGATTCCACGCCTATCATCTTGCTGTATAGTTTCCCACGGATTTCGTTAGTCGTAATTGCTATCTGGCAGAGGTTATTTATTTTACGTAACTCGTATGTACATTAAGGGCACTTTCACACCAAAGTGGCACGTCGCACGTGGCGTGCCACGTGGCACGCCAATTGAAAACGAAGATCCGGAAATATATGAAACCCTTTCACACAGAAGTGGCGTGACACGTCCCATGTGCCACGCCACTTCTTTGTGAAAGGTTTCATATATTTCCGGATGTTCATTTTCAAGTGGCGTGCCACTTTGGTGTGAAAGCGGCTTTGCAGCTATGTGCATTCTCGAGCGCTTGTACGAAAACGACCATACGAGTTGGATCACAAATGGATTTGGCTTCACTGTTTAACTTGCCATCTTATTTTCATTCCTGACTCTCATAGGAGTTAGTCTTCTTTGGCATATATAAATAAATCCATAACTAGTACAGGACTGCTTGGAATAAATAAACAAGGCCGTAAATATTAATTAATTAATTACTTAAACGTTAGTTAAATAAATTAGTATACAGTCAAATATATATATATATATATATATATATATATATATATATATATATATATATATATATATATATATATATATATATATATATATATATATATATATATATATATATATATATAAACGTTAAGATAAATAAATGAATAAATACAGCCTGATTAATTAATAGAATGACCTCAAACGCATGAACCAGTAATGAGAGGGGAATGATCTATTGAACAGGTAAATGAATATATATATACACACACACACACGGGTAAATAGATAAAAAACAAAACAACACAGAAAACCCAATGAATAAATAAATAGATAAAAGCCCAATTAATGATATGTCCGCAAACAAACACCGAATAACTCCAAGGAGAAGGGAATGACCTTAGTACAGCCACCCCAGCCATGTTTACTGCATAGGGAATATATATTAGTATCTGACATAGAGATATAGCTTCGATTCTTGTATTTAATGTTGATGCGGTTAGGTAGTGGGAAGGACGTGTAACGCATCTGGTTTCATGTGACAGTGCCGCAGACACTACGTGCTAAGATTTTAATTGGCTTCTAGCACTGCTCTTTGGCAGAGTTTGTGAGGGGTTTCTCTCGGCATTTTTTCGCCGAAATCTTCGGGAATAGAGAGAAGGTCTCGGCGTCCTTTATGTTATTTTGCGCAGTACTTCCGTGCTATGATTCAGTTGCTTTATTGAATCGATACTTGATACGTTTTAAGGACCAGGAACCTCGGAGGAGATGGTGATGGTGTCTCTCGTGTAATATGCAGTATAATTACAATTATTGTTTTGCATTGTTCTCCAGAGGTTGTACATAACTTATTTTTGGCAATAAGCACTAAGGGAATAAAAAAGCGCGATTGGGCGTCCATAATATGGTATCCCCTGTCAATTAAGTAGTCACCGGGCTCACTATTTAATATGAAGGTATTCATCGGCGGAATAGTATTAAGAGGAGCTCAGACTTTAATTAATGAAAATTTCCCGTGATGCTGCACATGTGATACCAAAAAAAAAAATAATAATTTGTAGGTACAGGCGGTTTGTTGTTGTTGTTGTTGTTGTTGTTGTTGTTGTTGTTGTTGTTGTTGTTGTTGTTGTTGTTGTTGTTCTTCTTCTTCTTCTTCTTCTTCTTCCGGAAAAACGAACGGTTTTTGCTAGTTGTAAAATGAAAATTTTTATCAGTTCATAATGGTTCCGATAGGCTTCTTGGTGGTATCTGATTTTATCGATAAGCAAAAATATAGGGCAGTTTAATACTATCTAGCAATATTATACACATTGAGTGTGTTTATGTACGTATGTATATGTGCATGTGTGTGTATGTGTGTGTGAGAGAGAGAATAATAATAATAATAATAATAATAATAATAATAATAATAATAATAATAATAATAATAATAATAATAATAATAATAATAATAATAATAATAATAATGCTCTTAACATAATTATTAAAAGTATGGTCATTATGTCAAGGTTGAGCATATGGTTGTTTTAAAAGAGCCTTTCAAATGCAGAGCTGAATGTACAAATTATGTAAAAGCCTTAGTTTGTATGTGCACATGCTTGTGCGCACACTGTGTGTGTATGTATGTGTGTTTGTGCGTCTGTGTGTCGTTATCTCTCTTGCTCTTCAATAGATAATGGAAACGCCCAGGTCTTACAAGGCAGAGTGTATAGATAGGTATTTTACAGGAAAAGCTGCATTAATGTCATTGTTGACTTTACATAGGAGAATAGATAAAAGGGTAGATAAATAAATATGGGTGAATATAGCCACTCCATTTATCAGAGATGTTTGCATTATGCTCTGTCAATGCTTTCGGTTATTTATCGTCATCATCATCATCATTATTATTATTAATTATTATTATTATTATTATTATTATTATTATTATTATTATTATTATTATTATTATTATTATTATTATTATTATTATTATTATTGACCATGAAGTCTTGCTTTTAAAATGTATTATTTTCGATAGACGCTCCAGAGCATTTTTTTTTTTCAATTGAAGCATTTACCTAAAAATAAGTTATGTCTTGTTTGTTATCCTCGCAATTAGTATTAATAATTTGTTTTTGGATATTAGCCGTCCATAAACCTATTCCTGTCTTTTATGATCATTTATATTATTGTAAGGTCATTAAATGATCTACTTTTTATGTCTTTATTTTAAAATGATTATTCAAGAATCGTTAGTAGTGTATGTTAGTTTCATCACTATGTAGTACCTCTCTCTCTCTCTCTCTCTCTCTCTCTCTCTCTCTCTCTCTCTCTCTCTCTCTCTCTCTCTCTCTCTCTCTCTCTCTCTCTCTCTCTCTCATACGCGTACATACAAACACGCGCTTCTTTAATCAGGTCATTGCACTATTAAATCAGTAAATGCAATTACCTAGATGTATAGACTCTGCTGTCGAAAGTGTTGCCATATGCATACAGTACCCTCATATCCTATTCTCCTCTTATGAAAAATATACTGCAATTTGTAATTGTGTTTACGGGAAAGAGCCCAAAGCTCGTATCTTCCCGTCTCCTCATCGGTTCCATTTTATACTTAGTGATACTTATCATCCCTGTCCTTAAAACTATGGATTGACATAGCATTAACTACCTCCTCGCTTAGCCAATTCCAATTTTCAACTACTCTTACACTGAAAAAGTATTTCCTTACATCCTGCAAAGAAGTTTTCTTACGAAGCTTCAAACTATGACCTCTAGTTCTAGAGCCAGCCATATCAAAATATCGATCCCTATCCACTCTATCATAACCATGAAGGAATTTAATGACTGTCACCATATCCCCCCTCACTCTTCTAGCTTCGAGTGATGGTAAGTCTAATTCCCTCAGCTTCTCATCATAACTGAGATTGCGTATTTCTGGCACCAGTTTCGTGGTATGTCTTTGAACTTTTTCAATGTGTGTGTGTGTGTGTGTGTGTGTGTGTGTGTGTGTGTGTGTGTGTGTATATATATATATATATATATATATATGTGTGTGTGTGTGTGTGTGTGTGTGTGTGTGTGTGTGTGTGTGTGTGTGTGTGTGTGTGTGTGTGTGTGTGTGTGTGTGCATGTGTGTGTGTGTGTGTGTGTGTGTGTGTGTTTTATGCCCTTACACACACACACACACACACACACTGCTGATGGATTAGCTGGTAAGGCAGTAGAATTAAAAGATAGGATTCACAACAGTAAGGCAGATATAGTAGCAATTACAGAGACTAAGTTGAGTGAGGACATAAACAGTGTCACAGTTTTTCCTAAGGGTTTCAGAATACTAAGGGTTGAAAGATCTGAGAGGACTGGTGGAGGGATAGCACTGCTCATAAGTGAAAGGATTCAAGTCGAAGAAATAAACTTGGCTATAGAAAGAGAGTTCAAGGAATTTCTTGTTGCTCGCATAAATACTGGGTCAGAGAGCATTATAATAACTGTTGTATACAACCCACCAAGGAACCAAAATAGGCTTGAAGTTTATGAGGAAAGTCATATAGGTACTATTGAAGTCATAAACTCAGTTGTTAACATGGCACGGGAAAAAAAATGTAGGATTTTGATTATGGGAGACTTTAATCATAAAGAGATAGATTGGATAAATCTTGACCCACACAGTGGTGAGGACTCATTCGGGGCAAGATTCCTAGATTGCGTACAAGGGAATTTCCTACACCAACATGTAATGGAACCAACAAGGGCCAGGGGTGGGGATGAGCCATCACTACTTGATCTAGTGTTCACAGATAATGTGTTGGATATTGAAAAAATTGAGTATGAACCACCAATTGGAAAGAGTGACCACTGTGTGTTGTTGATGGAGTATATCATTGAAGATATTCTTCCTGAGAGTAGAGGCACTGAGGACATGAGGAGGAACTATCAGAAAGGAGATTACATCAAAATGAATGAGCTTTTTGCAGTTATTGACTGGAGAACCTTATTTTACAACAAATCTGTACAAGAAATGTATGACATCTTTTGTGAGAAATATGGGAAGATAGTAGATTGCTGCATACCTGTCACCAAAGTAGGTATAATTCATGCCAGAGAGAAATGGTTCGATAATGGGTGTAAAAGAGCTAAGGAGTGGAGAGACAAATGCTGGAAAAGGTATAGGAGAAGAAAAAACATAAATGCCTGGCAAGCCTACAAAAGAGCAAGAAATGACTACCTAAGTAAAAGGAGAGAGGCAGAGAGAGACTATGAGAGGGACATCACCAGGAAGGCTAAAGAAAATCCCAAGCTTTTCCACAGCTTTATCAGAGGAAAACTGAAGGTAAAAGAACAGGTTTTAAGGCTAAAGAGAGCGGATGGAAGCATCACTGAGACGGATGAAGAGATCTGCAAAGAATTGAACAAGGAGTTTCAGTCAGTATTTACAGTAGAAAATACCCCACCCCCTCAGATTGCAGTGATAGAAGCTCAAGGGCCGGTATTAGAGAACATCAACCTTACAGCCACAGAGGTATGCAAAGCGCTGATGGATTTAGATGTTCATAAAGCTACAGGTCCCGATGACATATCCCCTCATGTGCTTAAAAAATGCGCAAGCACAATATCAGTGGCACTAAGTATCATATTTAAGGAGTCACTGGAGTCGGGGGAGATTCCAAGATGCTGGAAACAAGCAAATGTGATACCTATCTTCAAAAAGGGAAAGAGGGATACGGCTCTGAACTGTAGACCAGTTTCCTTGACCAACATAGTTTGCAAAGTTATGGAGAAACTACTAAGGAAACATATCTCTCTTCACTTGGAATCCTTCAACTTTTTGTCAGTGAGGCAACATGGCTTCAGAGAAGGTAGATCAACAGTAACAAACTTATTAGAATTTTATGATGAGGTAAGCCAAATCTTGCAGGAAAGAGAGGGCTGGGCAGATTGCATATTCCTAGACTTCCAGAAAGCGTTTGACACTGTTCCACATGGGAAACTTATTAGGAAGCTGCAATCAATGGCTAGAATAGGTGGAAATGTTTTGGAATGGATAAAAACTTACTTAGAAGGAAGGGAACAGAGGGTTAGAGTAAGACACTCAGTGTCTGAATGGAGAAGAGTTAGTAGTGGAGTTCCACAGGGTTCAGTTTTAGGGCCACTTTTGTTCCTTGTATATGTAAATGACCTACCAGAGTGTGTAAATTCATTCATGAATATGTTTGCAGATGATGCAAAGATTGTGAAGAAAGTAAAAAACGAGAACAATGGTAGAGAACTTCAGGAGGATCTAAATAATCTGCATGAGTGGTCAGAAAAGTGGCTAATGAAATTCAATACTTCAAAATGTAAGGTAATGAGAATGGGTACAAGTGCAAGAAGGCCCAAGCTTGACTACTCGGTGGCTGGAGTACAACTTCAAGAGACAGAAAATGAGAGAGATCTAGGAGTAAACATACTGGCAGATTTGTCTCCAGAAATACATATAAATGGCGTAGTAAGGGCAGCATATGCATTCTTATCAAATGTAAGGGTAGCCTTCAGGCACATGGACAAGGAAATGTTCAGAAATATTTATGTAACCTATGTGAGGCTAAAACTCGAATATGCAGCCCCCTTTTGGAATCCGCACTTGAAAAAGCACATAGCTAAGCTTGAAAAAGTTCAAAGACATGCCACGAAACTGGTGCCAGAAATATGCAATCTCAGTTATGATGAGAGGCTGAGGGAATTAGACTTACCATCACTCGAAGGTAGAAGAGTGAGGGGGGATATGGTGACAGTCTTTAAATTCCTTCATGGTTATGATAGAGTGGATAGGGATCGATATTTTGATATGGCTGGCTCTAGAACTAGAGGTGATAGTTTGAAGGTTCGTAAGAAAACTTCTTTGCAGGATGTAAGGAAATACTTTTTCAGTGTAAGAGTAGTTGATAATTGGAATTGGCTAGGCGAGGAGGTAGTTAATGCTATCTCAATCCATAGTTTTAAGGACAGGTATGATAAGTATGACTAAGTATAAAATGGAACCGATGAGGAGACGGGAAGATACGAGCTTTGGGCTCTTTCCCGTAAACACAATTAGGTAATCACACACACACACACACACACACACACACACACACACACACGCACATACACACACACACACACACATATATATATATATATATATATATATATATATATATATATATATATATATATATATATATATATATATATATATATGTGTGTGTGTGTGTGTGTGTGTGTGTGTGTGTGTGTGTGTGTTATGCCCTTACACACACACACACACACACACACACACACAGTTAAGATGTGTGTTACCAGAAAGGAGACAAACTGAGTCACTAAATAGCACTTATATGGAGATGTAAAAATTCTGTGTGAAGATAAATTAGAAGTTTTTCTCTTTTCTTTTTTTTTTCCTCTTTCTCGTCTTCTTTCTATATTCTGTGAGAGGGAGAACATAAAAATGAAGCCATCTCTGTCCCAAACCTCTCCCACCCATGGGTCGGGAGAAGGGGTAGTCATCAGAGGACTTAAACAGAGAATCAAGAAGTTAGAGGAAATGGTTACAAGCCTTGATGATAAAATTCGGAATATGGATGGAGAAATGAAAGAGAATGAAACACTCAGAGAACAAATAAGATCTTTGGAGGAAGCAAATAAAGCACAAGGGCAGGAGAGAAAGGAACTAGAAAAAAGAATAAAGAAGCTGGAAGGGGAAAAGAGTCAACTAGAATCTAGAATTTCTAAACAAGAAGATAAAAACAAACAGCTAAATGACAACCTAAAGGAATTAGATGTTAGTTCACTGCTCTCTTCTGAGAGAGACGAGATTGCTGCTTGGAATGTTCAGATTAAGGAAAACATTGAACAGTTCAGAAAAGAGTTCCAGGAGCTGAATATGGAAAATGATGCCATGAAAACGTCCTTTGCTGATGCACTAAAGGGGAATGTGGCAGTAAAAGAGGCTGTAAAGGTGGTGGCACTGGAAAACATACAAACAGTTGACTATAAAGAGACAGTAATCGAAAAAATGAAAGACGTTGTGATGGAAAGGGCAAACCCACTCATCAGACAGGCACTTGATAAGGAGAAGACAGTGGTAATCTCAGGCATAAGTGAATCCCAGGAGCCAACATGGCAGGGGAGACTTGAAGAAAATAAAGCTAACGTTGTAGACCTGATAAGAAAGCTTGGAGTAGTATGTGGTCCTGAGGATATTGTAAACATACACCAACTAGGTAAATATTCGAGGGAAGGAAAGCCGAGACCAACAAAAGTAACCTTTGAGAGAGGGGAGACATGTAGGGAAATATTGTTGAGAAAAAGAAGTCTAAAAGACCTTCAAGAATGCAAAGAAGTGTTCATTAGACGATACAGAACACAGGAAGAGATGGGAAAGATCAAAAACTTGTTGCAAGAGGCAAGAAGGTTAAATGATGAAAGAAATGAAGAAGAGAAGAAAAATTTTCGTTACAGAATACTTCCAGACAAAGGGGAGATAAAGAAGATAATGACAGAAGATCAGGGGATGGGGCCTCATTAAGATTGTTATACACAAATGCTGATGGATTAGCTGGTAAGGCAGTAGAATTAAAAGATAGGATTCACAACAGTAAGGCAGATATAGTAGCAATTACAGAGACTAAGTTGAGTGAGGACATAAACAGTGTCACAGTTTTTCCTAAGGGCTTCAGAATACTAAGGGTCGAAAGATCTGAGAGGACTGGTGGAGGGATAGCACTGCTCATAAGTGAGAGGATTCAAGTTGAAGAAATAAACTTGGCTATAGAAAGTGAGTTCAGGGAATTTCTTGTTGCTCGCATAAATACTGGGTCAGAGAGCATTATAATAACTGTTGTATACAACCCACCAAGGAACCAAAATAGGCTTGAAATTTATGAGGAAAGTCATATAGGTACGATTGAAGTCATAAACTCAGTTGTTAACATGGCGCGGGAGAAAAAATGTAGGATTTTGATTATGGGAGACTTTAATCATAAAGAGATAGATTGAATAAATCTTGACCCACACAGTGGTGAGGACTCATTTGGGGCAAGATTCCTAGATTGCGTACAAGGGAATTTCCTACACCAACATGTAATGGAACCAACAAGAGCCAGGGGTGGGGATGAGCCATCACTACTTGATCTGGTGTTCACAGATAATGTGTTGGATATTGAAAATATTGAGTATGAACCACCAATTGGAAAGAGTGACCACTGTGTGTTGTTGATGGAGTATATCATTGAAGACATTCTTCCTGAGAGTAGAGGCACTGAGGACATGAGGAGGAACTATCCGAAAGGAGATTACATCAAAATGAATGAGCTTTTTGCAGTTATTGACTGGAGAACCTTATTTTACAACAAATCTGTACAAGAAATGTATGACATCTTTTGTGAGAAATATGGGAAGATAGTAGATTGCTGCATACCTGTCACCAAAGTAGGTGTAATTCATGCCAGAGAGAAATGGTTCGATAATGGGTGTAAAAGAGCTAAGGAGTGGAGAGACAAATGCTGGAAAAGGTATAGGAGGAGAAAAAACATAAATGCCTGGCAAACCTACAAAAGAGCAAGAAATGACTACCTAAGTAAAAGGAGAGAGGCAGAGAGAGATTATGAGAGGGACATCACCAGGAAGGCTAAAGAAAATCCCAAGCTTTTCCACAGCTTTATCAGAGGAAAACTGAAGGTAAAAGAACAGGTTTTAAGGCTAAAGAGAGCGGATGGAAGCATCACTGAGACGGACGAAGAGATCTGCAAAGAATTGAACAAGGAGTTTCAGTCAGTATTTACAGTAGAAAATACCCCACCCCCTCAGATTGCAGTGATAGAAGCTCAAGGGCCGGTACTAGAGAACATCAACCTTACAGCCACAGAGGTATGCAAAGCGCTGATGGATTTAGATGTTCATAAAGCTACAGGTCCTGATGACATATCCCCTCATGTGCTTAAAAAATGCGCAAACACAATATCAGTGGCACTAAGTATCATATTTAAGGAGTCACTGGAGTCGGGGGAGATTCCAAGATGCTGGAAACAAGCAAATGTGATACCTATCTTCAAAAAGGGAAGGAGGGATACGGCTCTGAACTATAGACCAGTTTCCTTGACCAGCATAGTTTGCAAAGTTATGGAGAAACTACTAAGGAAACATATCTCTCTTCACTTGGAATCCTTCAACTTTTTGTCAGTGAGGCAACATGGCTTCAGAGAAGGAAGATCAACAGTAACAAACTTATTAGAATTTTATGATGAGGTAAGCCAAATCTTACAGGAAAGAGAGGGCTGGGCAGATTGCATATTCCTAGACTTCCAGAAAGCGTTTGACACTGTTCCACATGGGAGACTTATTAGGAAGCTGCAAGCAATGGCTAGAATAGGTGGAAATGTCTTGGAATGGATAAAAACTTACTTAGAAGGAAGGGAACAGAGGGTTAGAGTAAGACACTCAGTGTCTGAATGGAGAAGAGTTAGTAGTGGAGTTCCACAGGGTTCAGTTTTAGGGCCACTTTTGTTCCTTGTATATGTAAATGACCTACCAGAGTGTGTAAATTCATTCATGAATATGTTTGCAGATGATGCAAAGATTGTGAAGAAAGTAAAAAACGAGAACAATGGTAGAGAACTTCAGGAGGATCTAAATAATCTGCATGAGTGGTCAGAAAAGTGGCTAATGAAATTCAATACCTCAAAATGTAAGGTAATGAGAATGGGTACAAGTGCAAGAAGGCCCAAGCTTGACTACTCGGTGGCTGGAGTACAACTTCAAGAGACAGAAAATGAGAGAGATCTAGGAGTAAACATACTGGCAGATTTGTCTCCAGAAATACATATAAATGGCGTAGTAAGGGCAGCATATGCATTCTTATCAAACGTAAGGGTAGCCTTCAGGCACATGGACAAGGAAATGTTCAGAAATATTTATGTAACCTATGTGAGGCCAAAACTCGAATATGCAGCCCCCTTTTGGAATCCGCACTTGAAAAAGCACATAGCTAAGCTTGAAAAAGTTCAAAGACATGCCATGAAACTGGTGCCAGAAATACGCAATCTCGGTTATGATGAGAGGCTGAGGGAATTAGACTTGCCATCACTCGAAGCTAGAAGAGTAAGGGGGGATATGGTGACAGTCTTTAAATTCCTTCATGGTTATGATAGAGTGGATAGGGATCGATATTTCGATATGGCTGGCTCTAGAACTAGAGGTCATAGTTTGAAGCTTCGGAAGAAAACTTGTTTGCAGGATGTAAGGAAATACTTTTTCAGTGTAAGAGTAGTTGATAATTGGAATTCGCTAAGCGAGGAGGTAGTTAATGCTATCTCAATCCATAGTTTTAAGGACAGGTATGATAAGTATCACTAAGTCTAAAAATGGAACCGATGAGGAGACGGGAAGATACGAGCTTTGGGCTCTTTCCCGTAAACACAATTAGGTAATCAC
>JAXCGZ010002085.1:80000-102500 GCA_037179515.1 Halocaridina rubra | reverse complement strand
TCTTGAGGCACTTGATGCCATGTGCTAAGTCCCATGGATCCAGCCATATATCTTGTTGACACTTTCAAAAACATTGACCATACCCAGAAAAACAATTGGGAGAGTATTCAATTTCACCCTTGATCTCTAGCCTCTCATGTTTCTCTTCAAGACTTGTTACAGTTTCAGATCCTGGCTTCAGCAAGCTTTCATGTGACTTCAGTAAGACTTCAGTTATGTGATATCCCTCCCAACCAAAGCTGAAATATCTTTTATTCCAGCAGCGGCATGAGTCTATTTCATCGTGGGAAATTTTTAATACCAACATATTCCTATAGTTAAAAACAAAAATAACCTTAATCATTATCAAACATTAATTAAGATCAAAAGTCAGTTTAGATCATAATGTTACTTTATATACTTCTCTCCTTTTTCAAAAGATTTACGCAATTTGGTTAGTTACAGTAAACATATGAATCATGTAGAACATTAGCAAACAAATTATGTAGAGTATTAGCATGTATGAACATTTAATAATTTGATAGTCAATAACATAAATGGTAATTTCTATAAGAAACCTCATCTTATAATTTCTATTCCTATTGTTACTATGGGGCATTGATTTGTCTTAAAATTAGGCCTTAAAACTACTCCTGAAACAAAACATTTGTTACGGTGTGAAAAGTAAAAAAAAAAAAAAAACATTCACCATTTCAATATGCAATTTCTATTCAGGGACAAACTGATATGAAAACTTAATGAACACAAAGATTAAATCATGATTCAAACAATGATAATGCTAAAGCAAAACAATGATAATATCTAAGCAAATCAATGATATTATTTAGGCAGAAAACAACTTATTATGATTTGTGCAAGTTGTACAATTTATCAATGCCACTTATTCTAAAAGATTATATCTAAGGGAGACTCTGAGTTTTCGCTTAAAATTATCTTAAAGCTAGAAAAAAAAAATAAAAAAAATATAAATTGTCTTTTTGCACAGTGGTCAAAGACGGTGGGGACATTTTCTTTCCCATTCTTTCAGTTTTAATACGTGGGGTGGGATATTGTTAAATAACTAATAAGGGATTTTCCATACCCTTCCTTTCTCTCTTCACTAAAGTTAGGACATGTATGGTGATTTTTTATTTCTGTTTGGATCTCATCAATTCATTTACGAGGCTTCAAAGGTGTTATTAAGATGTTTTAAAAGACTTCTGTTTCCTCTCTCTTGCTCATGAAATTCTTGCTAGACGTTATACAACGGTTGCAATGTTTACCTCGCCTTTTCACTCCCCCGCCATCTTCACTGCAGGCCCAGGTTCATACACTACCACAAATTCTCTTTCTCCTTAGACTGTCAAGACAAAAAGGAAGCGATTGATGCATCTTCCGAACCCCTCCAGCCTGGCTTTTTCGTCCTACCTCCGGGCCCGTCTTGACTAAGACCACCACTGTAGGAGACCTGCAACGTCACAGCAATTTCTCTTCAGTACTGCAATACACACGTACCTTCGAAGCAGACCTCGGGATGAAAATCTGAACCTATGTCACTAATACAGTTGTAAGAAAGGTTCCCTATGACTTCGGGGTACCAACAATGGCCATACGTCGGTAATCTGAGGCTATACTTTGCCTCCCCTGCAACTGCAAGTGCTTGCAATCTCTATTCAATGGGCAACAGGGACTTGTTTGAGAGAGAACAAAATCTAAAGACTTTTAGAACTTGCAGGTCGGGGCTGCCTAGGAATAGGGTGGTAATGGAAGGTATGTGTCTACACCACTAGATCATTATTCCAAGATACTTAGGACTTAGCTGAGTAACTGATACATAATATTACTTTACTATAGACATCAAAAAGAACTATCATTAAATGCTGAGAAAAGCCACTAAAGAAAAATTCTTATTAGCAATGGCTACAGTTGTATCAAGCATGACTTCAGATAAAAGATACAAATCATCAGGTTACTGCTGATTGCATCTCAAAAATAATAATTAGCAAAAGGCCATTGAGAGATAGCAACAATAACAGTCAACATAATAATAACACTACTAATAAGCATGATCATAATAAGAATAATAAAAAAAATGAAATAAAAATACTAAATCAGAAATAGCAATATATATACAATGGAGACTGGCATTCAGAAGTAAAAACGGAGTTCTATACTTATATTTCATAGTAATGCTCATTCTAACACAGTCTCTTTTACTATTCAAATTCCTGCTGTCATTATATATATATATATATATATATATATATATATATATATATATATATATATATATATATATATATATATATATATATATATATATATATATATATATATATATATATATATATATATATATATATATATATATATATATATATATATATATATATATATATATATATATATATATATATATATATATATATATATATATATATATATATATATATATATATATATATATATTTATATTTATATTTATATATATATATATATATATATATATATATATATATATATATATATATATATATATATATATATATATATATATATATATATATAGCATAAACAGCAACTTTCGGGCTCCCCAATTTGTCAATGGGAGTTTTATCTATTCTCTAAACAGTTGCGATATGTGGCGAAAATATTTATGCAAAAGTCGGTACTGCCGCTGTCTTATCAGTATTTATGCAATAACAGCATGCAAAAATTTATCAACTGAAATAACATGTAGGCACAATTATCGCCTAGCTTCGCTGGAAAAAAAAAACAAAAAAAGAATCAATGGTGGCAACATTCTCTTAGCATCAGAAGGAGCTCATGTCAGTCTCAGAGTAGAGAGAGAGAGAGAGAGAGAGAGAGAGAGAGAGAGAGAGAGAGAGAGAGAGAGAGAGAGAGAGAGAGAGAGAGAGAGAGAGAGAGAGAGAGAGAGAGAGAGAGAGAGAGAGAAAGGGTTGACTGGGCGACCGTGAAATACATTGCAGTATCCACCCACGTGGTCAGGTGAGACGGGCTTCCTTCCTTTACATGCACTGAATTAAAAAATAAAGTCGCGGAGTATCTCTACATAATAAAAGAATAAATAAACATATGAAAGTGAACAAACGTGAGCAATGACCATTGATAGAGTTTTACGTTTATTACGTCTGAGGGCTTTGTTAATTATTCCCCAATTAACAAAAAACAAAAGCAAAAGAACTTAGTGTACAACTGCAGAAACATCGAAGCATAAATCCATTCCTTTCTGTTTAATATTGCCAAGGACTTTACTGAAATAGCATACACATCCTTGTCTATAATGACAATCTTTTTCTTGCTATCAATCAGAGGGTTGAGTCGAAGCACACACTCTCTGTAAGGCAACATATCCCCGATGAAATTAAAGCAAAATATTACAATCATATGTGACAATATCTCTACTACTATCAACAAAAGTACAAATATCTTTTTCTAAACAAACGTCTTAAAAGGACTTAAGTATCATTAATTTTAAATTTAAAACTCAACATATAATCTCTGAGAATCTCAATTATCTTAATTAGCTCCATTGTAATTTTAAATTCATGACAATGATAGGGATTAACAATAATTATCTCTAGATAATCTTTTTCAAAACTCATTAATTATATTATATCCAAGGGATTAAGATTTTAAAGATTTCTTCAATGCAAAAAAGAATTATATAACAAAAACGGTAATTTGAAAAAATATAAAAAGTCAGTCCCTGTGTATGTAATAATAACAACAAAAATCATATTTCATTTGCAACATTAAAGAATGCATTTTGCTTAAGTTTCATAATCTCGTACGGAGTAGTACAGGAACAATTAAAAGTGAAAATATATATATTCTTCTACTATCTCGAATTTGACTTATATGAATTACTATACAACAGAATTACCTCCGGAACAGGGAGAAGTTCGACATATAACTGTTGTCTGTTTGCTCATACTTACGCACGGTTGGGTACTTTTACTATTACCCCCCCTCTTTATTACTTAATTTTTTCCTGCTCTTATACTGCCCGAGGTTTGCCTTCAGGGCTGCGGCTGACTAGCTTTTACAGGGGGTGCGCATGTGGGCACTGTTTTCTCCCCTGTTCCTTCGGCTTCTGGATCAACTTCTCTCTCAAATACGGGAAATGGCTGGGTGACATTCTTGTTGTCATTTCTTGTGAATTTACACTCTTTCTTTATGACCAAGCTGAAATAATTTTGATAAACATAAACATGGCTAAAACTTCCAAAGTTTTATGTTATATATCTAACACATTTCTTAGGACAAATAATGTATATACTGCAGCTAGCAAAAAATAAAGAATCATTCATAGATTCACGTCCTTTATCGCGTAATATCTATCTTGGAATTCTCGGAAATCGAATAATAATCTCATTGGTGGAGTAGGGGACGAAACAAAAATAAAACAAACTTGGCATCTCAACCATATCTGGGCAGGTGGAGAATCATTTTCTCAAAAATATCCCTCAATAGATATTGCAACAGTGCATCACCTCCCATAAATATACTTTGATATGGCATGCAGAAAGACCTGGCGGAGCAGGGGAACGATCCCCGTAGAGACTCCCCAATCATGCTTCCTAACGGTGCTTTCCGCGATTTCACCCCCTAGAGCAACCCCCCCATTATACCCCCAGTTATTCATACTCATTCTCTCTCACATTCGCCACTTTCAAGACACTCATTCTCTTTCTCTCTGCACACTTCCCGTCTATTTACAACATGTTGATTTCCCTTCCCCTATCACTCTGAAGGAGTGTAAAGGTGAAATCTCGGCCGGGCCGCTTGGTCACATGACTGCCTCACCAGTCTTAGGTCCCATTCTACCAATCAAACAAACATCCATTCTACTTCCGTGAAGCTACGTTAAGGTGACACTGAAAAACCTCCTCTATTCCAGCACAGCCCAAATTCACTCGATTTTACTTTTACTTTCGCCTGCGTAGCGCGAAATTAAAAAAACTAATCTCTAAACAATATCACAAAATTTCTTATTCTTCAAAAGATATGCCACACACGTATCATAATATCAGTTCCCCATCATAACAACATTAAAAGAACTATCTGTCATCTCTGTTAAATTTTTTTCTCACCCAAAATATTACACCCGCGGAGCAAAAACAACAAAAAAGAAAGAACCTTGAAAACAGGTGCAAGGATCTTATCGCTCGATTTCTTACGCTTTAAGAAATTAATAAAAAAAAAGATTTTACACGTACTTTGAATATCAAAGATCAGTACAATTACCACATCTTTATAATAACGAGGTTGGGAGATCGATTGGTCTTTTCCGCATTCCTTTCTTGGAAATCACACGTGGTTAAAAGAAAAGCCTTAAAAGTGGTTTCAAGTATACTTCTCACTATAATTCTTACGTGCATTTTGGAGTCTATAAAAATTCTACTACTTATATTCTATTTGTAGACTCTGTTAGTTTTTACTTTAAGGAATTAATATAATAATGATTTCACATACACTAAATTTTTCCAATCAAAATCAATACATTCGCCTGTTTAATAATTAACTTAGGCCATAATACAAATAAACTGAACACACTTCAAACGCCATTTCTTTATATTATTCAAATTATAACAAAAATGGAGTTTATTACTGCTTATAGCTACTAGTACAAATTATCCATGTTAGTAATGGGTACAGAAATTCTACTTTTATTAACTTATTAGGAGCCACACCCCTCATAGGTGGGTTGGCTGAGTCAAAGCATAACTACAAGATAAAATGGCGGCGGCCACCGACCTCAATTTCTTTTAATAATTGTCCCATTACTCACTGGATACAGATCACAAGTACTTAGCTATTTTAAGGAGGTGGTCCTGAAGAACTTCATGGCAGAAGGCAATGGAGGAGGGGGTCTTCTTTCTTCTGGGCACAGGGGACACCCCCAACTTCTCCATCTCTCCTGTAGAGTTGACGAATCACCATCTTCCTGGCTGGATCCGGCAACATATGCTTTTGGTAAGGGGCTTTTCCACTCAAAGCCCCGGTCACACTTCGGCTCACTAAGAAATATCTTAGGAATAGTTCCTTAAAAGTTTCCCAGTATTTTATCTTTGACCACTCGTCTCTTATCATCCGCAGACCCAAGTATTTCAAGAAGTCGGCCGCGGGAATTATGGACGGACGTTTGAGGTCTTTTACATTTGCGCCGTCGAAGTATAAAGATGAATCTTTGACTCGAGGCGCCTTTACAACCAGGGCACGGGGTGGGGGCATGTCCTGCTGCGTTCCCTGTGTCACCACGGGGCTCAGAGCGGCAGGCTGTTCATCGAGGTTTGAGGCGTCGGTTTCTCTGTCGACGTTGACCAAGTTTCTTCTCGACGGAGCAGCTTTGGCAGGAGTTTGTCGGCGCCGCACGTGCTCCTCCAATTCGAAAATTCTCCGGTGTTTGGCCTCGTCACTCATTTCTTGTATTGGGAGATATTGGATTTCTGCGTTTGCCATTCTTTTTTTCTTTGCACAGGTTTCATCTGAGATTGCCTCTTCATATGTGTCCCGACATGGGATCCGTACCGCACTGCCACCAGATTGTCGTAGTGATTTTGATCACTTACATTACTATAAATACCAGAAGGGTGCAAGGTAAGAATGGACAAGCGGTGGTTCCTTTATCTTAATTTATTCTAGAGTACAACATATTCGACGCCTCAATGCCCCCCACCCTATGACTATCAAAATCTATGATCTATTCGTGCCCCTGGTAAGATTCTGACTAACTGACCCTTTCTGACTGCCTCGGGTTTTCTTGAAGTACCCCAAAGGGCAGGGCGTGTCGCTAAATCCATTTCTGCCAATCGACTTCAGGTTCAAAGAGATCCCTCCTCTTGGGGGAGGGACTATTTCAGCAGGCCTATAGAACAGAAGAGTTCTAGATCAGTTCATGGCTATTGGTTATCCAGCCATATATCTCGTTGACACTTTCGAAAACATTGACTGTACCCAGAAAAACAATTGGGAGAGTATTCAATTTCACCCTTGATCTCTAGACTCTCATGTTTCTCTTCAAGACTTGTTACAGTTTCAGATCCTGGCTTCAGCAAGCTTTCATGTGACTTCAGTAAGACTTCAGTTATGCGACATTTATATATATATATATATATATATATATATATATATATATATATATATATATATATATATATATATATATATATATATATATATATATATATATATATATATATATATATAGTGTATGGAAGGGTATACGGCCGTAATACTTTATGGTAGAACTAATTCATGCATGCATACATACATATATGTATATATATATATATATATATATATATATATATATATATATATATATATATATATATATATATATATATATATATATATATATATATATATATATATATATATATATATATATATATATATATATATATATATATATATATATATAGTGTATGGAAGGGTATACGGCCGTAATACTTTATGGTAGAACTAATTCATGCATGCATACATACATATATATATATATATATATATATATATATATATATATATATATATATATATATATATATATATATATATATATATATATAGTGTATGGAAGGGTATACGGCCGTAATACTTTATGGTAGAACTAATTCATGCATATTAGTTCCTGGGTTCATCCAGTGAGGACGTGCTTCCAGTAGCTCTAATCTTGACCAAACTTAGTACAATGGAGAGTGGTGGTGTTCTTTGTGCTGGTGGTGTTAGTGGTAGTGGTGTTGGTAGTTGTGTCGTTGTTGGTGCTGTTTGTGGCTGTGCTGGGGATTTGTCCTCGTCTGACGCAAGCAAACTCATTTTTAATTTAAGAAATGAGTTGGCCGCAGTCAGGCAGGAGGTCAGATCCTTAGCTGAGGAGAACAGGGATCTGAGAGGTAAAGTAGAGGTGTTAACCAGGAAGGGTCGATTGAATAATGAAGACGACTGGAAAGTTGTGAATAAGGGTTCAACGAAAATGGTTCTTAAGAAAAATGATACTTTTAGACTACAGGTTGCTAATTCATTTAGGTCACTTAGAGATGAATGTGACAGTGGCGGCAGCAATTCTTCAGGAACCATAGAGTCAGATAGGTGTACTAGCGATCGTAAAAATGGAAGTGGGAAAAGCTCTCAGGTCAAGAGCCTAGGTAAGTCTCCCAAGGTCGGAGTAACCCATCCTCCGGATAAGTCTCGTTCTTTGGTAATTGTAGGGGATTCACTATGCAGATATGTAGACAGGAAACTCAGGCATAGAGTTAGAGGAAAATATTTTTTCCCTGGAGCAGGTATGAAGAAGGTGGGTGAGTCAATAAATAGCTGGATTGAGAAAAAAAATGTTGTTTGTTTGATAGCTGGGGGAAATGACGTGCAGGATGGTAGAAGTGAAGAGCTGATTAGGTTGTATAGACAAGCCCTGGATAAGATTAGGAAAAGGGGTGCAGTTCCTGTGATGTGTGGTATTCTCCCTAGGCTTAGCCAAAGTTCAGAGTGGTGGTCTCGAGCTATTGGAGTAAATGCTAGGATGAAAGTCTTCTGTCGGGAGAATAATATAGGTTTTATAGACGGGTGGGATCACTTCACTAGTCGTAAGCATATGTATGCAAGGGATGGAGTGCATCTTTCTAATTCAGGTGTCTCGGTATTGGCTGGTATGATAGACAGAGAGGTAGGGGGGTTTTGTTAGACACAAATAATGAAATGATTAATACTTGTGCAGAGAAATTAGTCAGTAAGGGTTCAGTAAATAGTGGGTCAAATAACTGGGAGTCTAAGGATAAGAACCATTTGTTACATAGAACAAATATTAACAAAAAGAATAGCCACAAGAAGGGTGAAGCTAGAGAAAGTTTAAAAGTATATTATACAAATAGCCGTAGTTTAGGTAACAAGATAGAAGAACTGAGAGCCATAGTATGTAGTGAGAGACCGGATATAATATGCATTAGTGAAAGTTGGATTAAATTAGAAAGCAAACACCTTAAAGCTGAGTACATAATTACAGGATATAAACTTTATAATGCTGATCGTAGTGCAGATAAAAGAGGGGGAGGGGTAATTATGTATATTAAAGATAGCCTCAGAAGCTGCATTAAGTCTGGAATTAAGACAAATCTAAATTCAGAAACCTTATGGGTTGAAATTAAAAATAATATAGAAAGTCTAGTTGTAGGAGTAGTCTACAGACCACCTGATCTAGATAATATAGAGTCGCAAGTTATATACGATGAAATTTCTAAAGTGAGCAGGTCAAATAGAGTTTGCATTGTAGGCGATTTTAATTTTAGACATATTAACTGGGAAACCATAACAGGTGATAGTAGCTCTAAGGAGTTTTTGGAAGTAGTAGAAAACAATTTCCTTTCTCAGCATGTACATGAAGCAACACGGGGGGTGAATACACTAGATTTAGTTCTTAGTAATAGAGAGAATATGGTTACAAATTTAGAAGTTGGTGAAAAATTGGGCAACAGTGACCATGATTCCATTAGATTTAACATAATTTTCAAGGAAACTATAAAGGAAAATAAGAATATTGTTCCAAACTTTAGAGCAGGAGATTTTGAGGGCTTAAAAACTAAATTATCTAATGAGGTATGGGAAGGGATTTCTGGGGTACAGATGTGGGTAGTTAATCCAGCAGGTCAGGTCACAGGTAGCGGATTACCCCGAAATTTGGGTACCACATGCCAAGGATTATCACAAGATAAGATCAATACATTAAATTCTCTCACAGGAAAGAACAGCAGCCCGTCAGTTAATATAAATTTGGATGAGGAATATAACAATTTTGTCATGACTCTTAAGAATAGTCAGAGAGACTATATTCCCATGAAACATTGCAGATCAAGAAAAAATGACCCTAAATGGATGAACAATAGAATAAAGAATCTTATAGGTATTAAAAGAGGAATATACAGGAAACTAAAAAGAGGTGAAGAGCAGGTGAGGCAGCAATATATACAGTTAAACAGGGAAGTTAAAAAGATAGTTAGAGAGTCGAAAAGAAAATACGAAGTTCGAATAGCAGGAGAAGCTAAAGAAAATCCTAAAGGGTTTTATCAACATTATCAAATAAAATTTAAGGAAAAAGTCGGACCAATTGAAGTAGCCAATGGCCATATCACAGATGACGATAAAGTGATGTGTACATGTTTAAATGATTATTTCTTATCTGTATTTACAAATGAAAACTTGGAAAATATTCCGGAAGTAGAATCCATTTACAGAGACAGTCCCGATAATATACTTAGTTCAATAAATATTACGAGAGAGGAGGTAATAAAAGAAATAGATAAATTAAAGGCTCATAAATCTCCGGGACCTGATGGAATATATGCTAGAATATTAAAGGAATGCAAGGAAGAGCTTAGTTGTCCTCTAACTGCATTATTTAATAATTCAATAAAATTAGGATCGGTACCCATGGAGTGGAAATTGGCAGATGTGGTACCAATATTTAAAAAAGGAGAACGTGTTAAAAAGAATAATTATAGGCCGGTAAGTTTAACGTCAACAGTGGGTAAGATTTTAGAATCCATAATTGCAAATAAAATAAGGGCACATCTAGAATTACACAGACTGATAAAACTTTCACAACACGGGTTTCTTAAGGGTTTTTCGTGCCTTACAAACTTGCTGTCTTTTTATTCAGAAGTTTACGAGGCAGTAGATTGTGGCAAAGAATATGATACAATATATCTAGATTTTAGCAAAGCTTTTGATAGAGTTCCTCACAAAAGATTAGTTAAAAAGCTGGAAGCTCATGGTATAGGAGGAGCTGTGCTCAGATGGATCAAACAATGGTTAAAAGACAGAAAACAGAGGGTTTGCATAAATGGAGAGAAATCAGAGTGGGGCTCGGTTACAAGCGGGGTACCACAAGGCTCGGTACTGGGTCCTCTATTATTCATCGTATATCTAAATGATCTGGATTCGGATATCAGTAGTAACCTAAGTAAATTCGCAGACGACACTAAAATAGGTAGAACTATAAATGGAAAAGAAGACATTCATGCTTTACAGGAAGATCTAAATAGATTATCTGAATGGTCGGACAAATGGCAAATGGAATTTAATGTTGAAAAATGTAAAGTAGTTAAAATGGGTACTATAAAAGACAATACTAGTTATAAGCTAAATAACCATGAAATCATGAGTTCTCAGTGTGAAAGGGATTTGGGAGTTCTTGTGAGTAGTAGTCTTAAGCCAAGAGAGCAATGCACAGCAGTCAGAAATAAAGCAAACAGAATTTTAGGATTTATCTCAAGAAGCGTCAGCAATAGGACGGAAAAAGTTATTTTGCAGCTCGATCTTGCATTAGTTAGGCCCCATTTAGATTATGCTGTGCAATTCTGGTCACCCTATTATAGAATGGAAATTGAATCCTTGGAGAGAGTGCAACGAAGAATGACCAAGATGATACACAATATCAGAAATCTACCATATGAGGACAGATTAAAAAAACTCAATCTACATTCTCTAGAGAGGCGAAGAGTTGGGGGGGATATGATTGAAGTGTATAAATGGTTTAAAGGGATTAACAAGGGAGATATTAATAAAGTTTTAAAAATTCATGATCAAACCAGAACTCGTAATAATGGATAAATTTAGGTTCAGAAGGGAAATTGGTAAAAATTGGTTTGGTAATAGAGTAGCTGATGCATGGAACAAGCTTCCTAGTAGGATAGTAAATGCCAATACCTTAGACACCTTCAAATGTAGATTAGATAGACATATGACAGAGGTAGGGTGGGTATGAATAGGTTAGTGCTTATTAGAAAAATCATAAAAAGAAAAACAGAATAAATAAGTAGAGTAGAATAGAATAGGTTAGACATGCTGAAAATACAATTCAAAAATGGAGCTGCCTCGTGTGTGCCAGTAGGCATGTTGCAGTGTCCTCTATTCTTATGTTCTTATGTTCTTATGCATACATATATATATGTATATATATATATATATATATATATATATATATATATATATATATATATATATATATATATATATATATATATATATATATATATATATGTATATATGTATATATATATATATATATATATATATATATATATATATATATATATATATATATATATGTATGCATGCATGCATGAATTAGTTCTACCATAAAGTATTACGGCCGTATACCCTTCCATACACTAAATCTCAAAAAATAAGTGATCTTAGACTCTCGGTTCAGTTGAGTAATTCTCAAAGTAAAACTAGAAGCTTGATTCTTTGCGAGAAGAAAATAGAAAAAAGAGGATTCCTAATGTTCTTCTCCATCCCCATTTATTCAACTTCCCAAAAGAGGAGGGAAGGCTGGATAAGCTATCAAGATACACTGCTACCTCACTTCTGCTGCAGTTGTGGCTAAACCTTCAAAATTTCTCTCTACAAAAAAAAAAAAAATCCTGTTGTCTTTAGAAATATGGAACTAGAATATCAGCTTCCTCTTGGAAAACAAAAAACACGTGTTGAAAATAATTACTCATAGACTAAGTGAAATGAGTGAAGAAAAGAATAAACTAATAACGGTTAGAGTGAGAAAAAAAAAAGAATAATACAGAGAACAGAATAGAATGAGATGAAAGGAAAAAATTAGTTCTTACCAACGTGGTGCATTTTCTGTTCTCACAACATTCGTCATACCCTCTCTCTCTCTCTCTCTCTCTCTCTATATATATATATATATATATATATATATATATATATATATATATATATATATATATATATATATATATATAGATATATATATATATATATATATAGATATATATATATATATATATATATATATATATATATATATATATATATATATATATAAATCTCACACACACACACAAACACACATCCATTCGCTATACTCATTGGTTACATCTTATAGCCAACTCAATGCTCAAAAATACATTTTACCTATACCGCGTATTCTCTCTCTTTAAAGATCGTAGTACGCATATTTATTACACACACACGCATACACACACCAATATATATATGCATATATATATATATATATATATATATATATATATATATATATATATATATATATATATATATAGTATATATATATATATATATATATATATATATATATATATATATATATATATATATATGTATATATATATATATATATATATATATATATATATATATATATATATATAAACCCTCACAAAGGAGTGTGTGTATGTGCACGTAATATATATATATATATATATATATATATATATATATATATATATATATATATATATATATATATATATATATATATATATATATATATATATATATATATATATATATATATATATATATATATATATATGTATGTATATATATATATATATATATATATATATATATATATATATATATATATATATATATATATATATATATATATATATATATATATATATATATATATATATATGTATATATATATATATATATATATATATATATATATATATATATATATATATATATATATATATATATATATATATATATATATAATATATATATGTGTATATATATATATATATATATATATATATATATATATATATATATATATGTATATATATATATATATATATATATATATATATATATATATATATATATATTTATATATATATATATATATATATATATATATATATATAAATATATATATATATATATATATTTCTTTATATATATATATATATATATATATATATATATATATATATATATATATATATATATATATATGAATCATTTTTGCCCCGACCGGGACTTGAACCTGGGACTTATAATTACTAAAACAAGGCCCTACCAACTACAATAAAGAAGGTCTTAAAAGGGAAACTGACCATTCAGCTTTTATCTGCTATACTAGGGATGAACGCATTCTATCTGAATGCCACTATGTTCATATTACAGTTTAACCCAACCTCACTCATGGTTTCGTTTTCGCATTTATTTCAACTCCCAATCTCATTAGGCAACAACAATAATCAAATTATTACTAAACCAAGGAGCTACCAACTACACCACAGAAGGTTAAAGGGAAACAAACCTTATAGCTTATATCTGCTATATTAGGTACGCATTCTATCTGAATGCCACTATGTTCATATTACAGTTTCCCCAACCTCACTCGTGCTTTCGTTTTTGCATTTAATATAATTCCAAATCTCATTCGGGACCAACAATAACCAAATAAGCACATTACATATGTGAAAACATTAATCATATTTGCCCCAGGACTTAAGCCTGTAGACTTATTATTACTAAGCCAAGGCGCTACCAACTATGCCACAGAAGGTTAAAGGGAAACAAACTGTAATATGAACATAGTGGCATTCAGATAGAATGTGTTATTTCTAGTATAGCAGATACGAGCTGTAAGATTTGTTTCCCTTTAACATTCTTTGGTGTAGTTGGTAGCACCTTAGCTTAGTAATAATAGGTCCCAGGTTCAAGTCCCGGTCGGGGTAAAAATTATTCATGTTTTCACATATGTAATATGTAATTGAATGTGAAAACGAAACCGATTTAGGTTGGGGAACTGTAATATGAACATTGTGGCATTCAGATAGAAAGCGTTCATTCCTACTTTAGCAGATATAAGCTGTAAAGTTTGTGTCACTTTAACCTTCTGTGTTGTAGTTGGTAGCGCCTTGGCTTAGTAATAATAAGTCCCAGGTTCAAGTCTCGGTCGGGGTACAAACGATTCATGTTTTCACATATGTAATGTGCTTATATGGTTATTATTGGTCCGGAATGAGATTGGGAGTTGAATTAAATGCAAAAACGAAACCACGAGTGAGGTTGGGGAAACTGTAATATGAACATTATGACATTCAGATAGAATGCGTTCATTCCTACCATAGCAGATATAAGCTATAAGGTTTGTTTCCCTTTAACCTTCTGTGGTGTAGTTGGTAGCGCCTTGGCTTAGTAATAATAAGTCCCAGATTTAAGTCCCGGTCAGGGTAAAAATTATTCATATATATATATATATATATATATATATATATATATATATATATATATATATATATATATATATATATATATATATGCACCTACGCTTGCATGAATATGTGCGTACGAATGTATTTATGTATGAATATATGTATGAATGTTTGTAAATATGTATGTATGTATGTATGCATGTATGTATGTATGCATGCATGTATGTGTGTATGTATGTATGTATGTATGTATATTACCATTACTATTGGCACAAAAATTATCATTAATCAAAAATCAAAATATAAAAAGAAATAAATGCAGTATACAGATAAATAAGTAGATAAATATATACAAAAACAAAGAAATAAATAAACGAACACAAAAAACAACCAATCAAATAAATAGATAAATGAATATTATACACAAGAACTCCTTTGACGTTGTAACGTATTTCAAACCAGCAAACTTCTCACAATGTACATTTCTCGTATATCAGAGAGTCTGTTTGCATTTACTTACCTCTATATATTTTCTGGCCTTTCTAAGCTGCTGTCACTCCCTCTAAGCAAGGGAAGGTGTTGGTTGCGAGTCTTTAATTTAATAAAAAATCTGATTTGCACTTACAATGCACTTCGGATAGCCTTTCCATGTGTATGGTATTTTATTTTATTTTATATTGTTTTATTTTATGAAATTACTGAGATACGCTCTTAGAATGCTACTTGAAAAGTGTCTTATTCCGTTATTTTTTTTCTTAACTGTGAAGTGTAAGTGATAATGGTGAATATAAGTAGGAAGGTAAATGCTAAGATAAGTAGGAAGAGAGGAAGGTATATACTGAGAAATTAGGAAAAATGGCAGCTATGCATATAGGCAGGTAGTAACTACGTAGGATATATATACTAAAATATATAGGGAGTAAAGCAGGTAGTGAGAGATAACTAGATATGCAAGTACACAGGTATGATCTAGAAACAAAGATATATAGGTACGCAGATAAGGCCATAAGTAGGTAAATAGCTTGTAATTCAATGTAGTAGGTTGGCCCATGGCATCAACCGCCCGTTGCAGTACTACAGCTGAAGGGTCTTGTGGCCTTAAATAAGACTGCCCTGGACAGTTCGATGTTAAGTCTTCCTTCAGTTACGGTTCTCTTTCTATGCCTACATCAACACCGAATATCTTGTATATTCGTTACACATGTCTTATTATCGCTTCACATCTGCCAAGTCACAACACTCCCCATCTCTGTTTCTCTTTTTCTTTTCTTCGTCCCCAGGCTTGATGAGGGTAGATTTTTTTTTTGGCCCGTCCTGGTGTCACAATCAAAAAAAAAAAAAGAAATACGGATAAAAATTGATAGTAGGTAAAAATACATGTCTGTAAGTCTAAACGGAAATGTGTAAGTAAGAAGAGCAGTAAGCATGCATGAAGGTAAGTGGGTAATAAAAGGTTAAAAGATAGGTAGGGAGACATTTAACAATGAAAACAGGAAAGCAGGTAGTGGGTAGGTTGGAAGTCATGTAGGTACGATATATGAGGACGATAAATAATCATGTATCTACGTAGATAGTAAAATAGGTGAGCAGACATGTAGATAGGAAAATAAGTAGGTAGATAGGCATGCAGGACGGGCAAAAAAAAATATAATAAAAAAGCCTTCATCGGGCCTGAGCACCAAGAATACATAAAGTAAAGAGAAACATTCTGAATACCTTCTTGTTCATATTACAGCTTCTCCTAACCTCACTCGTGGATTCTCTTGCACAATTAATTCGAATCTCAGCTATATAGGTATTCATAATAACCAAATAAACACATTACTATATGTGAAAACACGATGTGAAGGGATAATAATAGATGTGTATTGAATATCCAAGAACATTCAGTGTTGATGTATAGGCATAAAAATAAGAATACTCGAACTCATTATCGTTTGGGCTTGTAGAATGGTATTGAACCCCTCCCCCTACTTATGAAGGTAGTATTACTTTAGGATTATACTTTCTATATACTGCTTCACCCTCGACCACATATATCTAATAAAAATATTCGAAACCGCTGCCTTTTTGGACTTTGAGAAGAGTCCTGAATCCGTCTGTATTATTTAGGGTCGCATTACCATAGATAATATCCAAAAGTCTCATGCTATGATGATACTGCTCCACCCTTCAGTGAATAATGAAACTGAACCTACAGAGCTATGACGGGTGGAATTTTGTCTCTTCCCTGGAAGATACTGTTCCACCCTTAAGTACGCACAATATATAAAGATACATGAACACGCTACGTTTCGGGGTAAAGAAAGGTTATAAGCCCACTGAGCTATGGAGGGTGGCATTCATGTTTGCATTATATAAGTCTCATCCCTTGCAGATACTGTTCCATCCCTAACCCTACATTTCTAATAAACAAATAAAACGATCCCGTTAACGTTCGGCTTGTAGAAAAGTACTCTTCCCATTGGGATAGGAAGGGTGGTCCAACACTGACATGGAATAGAGAGAGAATACAGTTTCAAAGACAAAAGAGAAGTGGAAATAAAAGATAAAAAAGGAAATAAAGAAATGAAGAAAAAAAAAGAGCGACTGTTTCTCCTCCTCATAACGATCGAGACTCGTATTTCAAACCGATTCAAAGGAAACGGGTTGGGATGATAAATAAACCAGATCTTTGTGATTTATTTCAATGGTTTATTTCTTATATGTGATTGGGTTAGTTCGGTGTATTTTTTTGTGTGTGGGGAAGGGGACTTTGGAGCATTGACACGTTTTATTCCAATATATTAATTTAGTCTTTATTTATTTATTTATCTATTTATTTATTTGTTTGTTTGCTGGCTTGTTTATTCGTTTATTTTTAATTCATCCACCGGGGGAGCAAGCTTGCTTAACACAATGGTAGTTCCAATCTTGAATCAAGAAGGGATAGGATTGGTGTCACGGAGGAAAAGTGGCCGTAAATCCGAGAGCCGAGGCAGCAGCAGTAGCATTAGCTGAAAAGAGGTTTGTGAGAAAACAGCGACCCTGGTGATCATGGGAACAGGTGATGAAAATGTATTGATTTATATTTACATTTATTTATTTCTTTAATTTGTTTATTTATTTATATCCTTTATTTACTTATCTCATTTCTCTTAATATTTTGGTATGAGGGACATGCGATGGGCATTTTCTTTTTCTCTCACAGAACACGAACTTAAGTAGAGAGTCCATTATTTGCCTCAAGCTGATGAGAATGTACTCATTAAACCTGCTGACCTAACAAGAGAGGACCACTAACCTCTCGGCTTTTCATACCTACAAGGTTCTGTTAAAGACAGTTCATTCGTTTTACTAACCTATCTAAATCATTAGATGTGTAGAGCTAATGATAGAGGAATACATTTCATAATTCTGGTTTTGGTAAGGTGTATATATATATATATATATATATATATATATATATATATATATATATATATATATATATATATATATATATATATATATATATATATATATATATGAATCATTTTTTACCCCGACTGGGACTTGAACCTGGGACTTATTATTACTAAGCCAGGCGCTACCAACTACACCATAGAAGGTTAAAGGGAAACAAACCTTATAGCTTATATCTGCTATAGTAGGAATGAACGCATTCTATCTGAATGCCACTATGTTCATATTACAGTTTCCCCAACCTCACTTGTGGTTTCGTTTTCGCATGGAATTCATCTCCCAATCTCATTTGGGACCAACAATAACCAAATAAGCACATTATATATATATATATATATATATATATATATATATATATATATATATATATATATATATATATATATATATATATATATTATTCCTTTTTTGACACATATAAACTAAATGGTCGACATATGCTTTCCCAAAACCGGTTGGACGAACATTATGACAGCCCTGAGAGAGCTATTATTATTTTAACTATCAGTTTTTTGTTGAGAGAGAGAGAGAGAGAGAGAGAGAGAGAGAGAGAGAGAGAGAGAGAGAGAGAGAGAGAGAGAGAGAGAGAGAGAGAGAGAGAGAGAGAGAGAGCACAATGAAGTGTTTCTAATTTCCCGGAATAAGATATCGTGTATATGTGAAAAAAAATAGATAGATAGATAAATAAATAGGTAAGTAGATTGATATATAGATAGAGAGAGAGAAAGAGAGCGAACTCTAGCAGTGTTTCTAATTTACAGAGAAAAAGAAAGACAAGTACATACATTGGAGAGAGAGAAAGAGAAAGAGAAACACCAGTAGTGTTTCTAATTTACTGAGAAATTGAGAGACAAGTGTATACATTGAGAGAGAGAGAGAGAGAGAGAGAGAGAGAGAGAGAGAGAGAGAGAGAGAGAGAGAGAGAGAGAGAGAGAGAGAGAGAGAGAGAGAGAGAGAGAGAATGTATACATGAAAACTGTGATAAAAGCTTTATGATTTTGACATACATACATGCCTGTCTTCCTGCCTCTCAACCTTCCTATCAATCTACACTAATTACCCTTTCTCCTACCTATCTACCTGCTTAGGTGCCTACTTCACTTTGTACTAGGACACATACGAACGCTTACATTCTTATCATCGTCATTGCATGCCTATCTACCTACTTATTTTCCTATCTACATGTCTGCTCACCTATTTTACTATCTACTTAGATACATGATTATTTATCATCCTCATGTTGACGTACCTACTTGACTTCCAACCTACCTACTATCTGTTTTCCTGTTTTCATGGTTAAATGTCTTCCTACCTATCTTTTTACCCTTTTATTACCCACTTACATTCATGCATGCTTACTGCTCCTCTTACTTACCAATTTCCGTTCAGACTTACAGACATGTATTTTTACCTACTATCAATTTTTATCCGTATTTACAATCTATTTACCTACTTATGGCCTTATCGGAGTACCTATATATCTTTGTTTCTAGATCATACCTCTGTACTTGCATATCTAGTTATCTCTCACTAACTGCTTTACTCCCTATATATTTTAGTACATATATCCTACGTAGTTACTACTTGCCTATATGCATTGCTTCCCTTTTTCCTAATTTCGTAGTATATACCTTCCTCTCTTCCTAGTTATCTTAGCATTCACATTCCTACTTACATTCACCATTATCACTTACACTTCACAGTTAAGAAAAAAAATAACGGAATAAGACCATTTTCAAGTAGCATTCTAAGAGCGTATATCAGAAATTTCATAAAATAAAACAATATAAAATAAAATAAAATACCATACACATGGAAAGGCTATCCGAAGTGCATTGTAAGTGAAAATCAGAAATTTAATTACATAAAAGACTCGCAACCAACACCTTCCCTTGCTTAGAGGGAGTGACAGCAGCTTAGAAAGGCCAGAAAATATATAGAGGTAAGTAAATGCAAACAGACTCTCTGATATACGAGAAATGTACATTGTGAGAAGTTTGCTGGTTTGAAATACGTTACAACGTCAAGGGAGTTCTAGTGTGTCATATTCATTTATCTATTTATTTGATCATTTGTTTTTTGTGTTCGTTTATTTATTTCTTTGTTTTTGTATATATTTATCTACTTATTTATCTGTATACTGCATTTATTTCTTTTTATGTTTTTATTATAATGCGCTACACCAATTATTGATGGTTAGGTACATTTCAGTCATAATGTCCTATGCGAGCAGCTCTCTTAATCCTGCTTAGCATAATGAGAGAGAGAGAGACATCTTGACTACATAATCTACTCACTACATTAATTTCAGGACAATTCTAGCCTACGTTTCCCTGGCCATGAGAAATATTTTGGCCATCTTGCCTTCCTGACGCCATTATGAAAGACCATTAGAGAGTTCAGACAAAAACCTTGCCTCTCGAGCATGCTATGAAAACAAACAAACATAACTCTTCTTATCAATTGATCTGTCATATAGTGTTTTTCTTACACTATACGTGATTTATAGGTAGCGAGGTTGGAGATAGAGAACCGTCGTTCAATGAACAGTAATTTATTTAGAGAAAACTTGAACTAACTTGTGCCTCAAAGCTCCCATTCCTATAGTTCCTGTCACTCACTATTCCTGCCCCCTTAGGGGGAGGTGTCTAACTATGGACGTAAGTTCTGCCCCAGCAAGTACTGACTTCAAACTGACTCGGGCTCTGTATGCCGTCCAGTGGTGGCCGGTTTCTGAGTGCGCACTCTGCCCTCTAGCGGCTATAGGCATCTATATGAGATGCCGTACGACAAATCAACTGATTGATTTTTTTATTTATATATTACTTAGTTACTTATTTCTTTCTTTCTTTTTCCTTCTTTATTTATATTTATTTTATTTTACATTGACGAAAAGTGCTGGAAAGGACGCTCTTCCAACAACAGAGCACAAACTCGAGAAAATTATTTTGCATTATACCTCACTTATTTAATAAAGCATTCACTGGGTCTGCCGAGTTATCAAGGCATACACCACCTTCTTTTTTATTATTTGGATCTAAAGGATTACATGGGGACGTGTGCCAATCGGCATTCCCAGATCTGCTTAAGGTTCATTATTACACTCTTGCTCATAAAATTTTAATGTATGCAACAATAAAATTTATTTATTTTTGGCTTTAGCATAGGGCATGCACAAATAACAACAATGTAATTATTATCATGAGTTTCATATGTGCATTCAAAGAAGAATCATAAAACACTGATGTAAATGTATATAAATTTGGTACTGGATATACTCTTAATATACAAGGACTGTATATTGCATAATGTAGAATGTAGTATTAGTAAATCAGATTGAGCGCCTGCTTGCATGCATCCCCATGTACAATGACTGGTTTAACACAGAAGCAAGTGATTGCCAAAAGGATACTGTGCTTAAAGTTTCATTGCAGAAATAGGTAATGAACAAAAGATGAAAAATAAAGAAAAGGACGGAAATGATTATGTGGATAGATATATAGTAAGTGAATAAAGTAATGAGAGTACAAAATAAACTTATATGGGGTGAAAAAAATAGGCAATTTTTTAATTTATAGGTAAAGAAAATATATGAATAAATAGATTATTCAAGAGCATAAGTAGCTGAATGAATCAGGGCTGTCAGTATCTTTTAATATTACTTTCCAAGTATTTCTGACGAGGACAGTTGTGTGAGGCACTTCGAGAATATCCTGGAACGGAACCGGGCACAATATACTCTGAACCATCAAGGAGTGACTTCGATGTCATATGCATAAGAAAAGTATGTTAAATGACCAATAGTTTCGTGTCTAAAGCTTAACTATTCTATAGGTGGAAAACGTCAGGAGATAACTCTCTCTCTCTCTCTCTCTCTCTCTCTCTCTCTCTCTCTCTCTCTCTCTCTCTCTCTCTCTCTCTCTCTCTCTCTCTCTCTCTCTCTCTCTCCAAAAAAACCAGCACGCATCCTCTCATTACCATTGCACTGAGTAAATATTGTTGATTAAAAACGCAATAGAAAGAAAACTGTTGCTTTGTTTTGCAACGGTCATGAATTTAT
>JAXCGZ010002085.1:50000-72500 GCA_037179515.1 Halocaridina rubra | reverse complement strand
TTCAAATGTAGATTAGATAGACATATGACAGAGGTAGGGTGGGTATGAATAGGTTAGTGCTTATTAGAAAAATCATAAAAAGAAAAACAGAATAAATAAGTAGAGTAGAATAGAATAGGTTAGACATGCTGAAAATACAATTCAAAAATGGAGCTGCCTCGTGTGTGCCAGTAGGCATGTTGCAGTGTCCTCTATTCTTATGTTCTTATGTTCTTATATATATATATATATATATATATATATATATATATATATATATATATATATATATATATATATATATATATATATATATATACATATATATATATATATATATATATATATATATATTATATATATATATATATATACATATATATATATATATATATATATATATATATATATATATATATATATATATATATATATATATATATATATATATATATATATATAGTAAGGAAACCCATCAGTGAAGCAAAACTTAAAAAACAATGCTATATTTCGGATCCTAGCTGGATCCCTTTTCAAGCACAACTGAGAAAAAATAACAAAAATGGAGGAGACATAAACAAAATGACTCATGAGATCTGAGGGATTAAACATTTTTATGATAACAGGACAGGTCTAATCCAAACGAATTATCCCCAACAAAGAAGCCGCCAAGATCATTAAACCATTAACAAAGTAAAATGTTAATCCTTAAAGTGATAAAGGATCTGAAAGAAGATAACCCCCAACAAATTTTTATAATTAAAAGAATATTAATAAATATGCACATATAGATATATACATATAACAATATCTGTACACACATCCCCATATACAAGAGTATACATAATGAAATACATATATAATTCCTAATACAACCAAAATACACAATAACGACCACAATCTGGTTGGGGTTTATCTTGAGGGATAACTTCGTTGAGGCAGCGCTTCAGGAAGGCTTTATCAATTATGTCAGGGGTCCATTGCCCCCTAGATAGATTGAAATTGTCCTTCAATTCAATGAGGGAAGATTCCACAATTTTCCGTTTGAATTGACAGGTACTTTTAAATAGCATAGTGGCACCACTCCAATTAATCCGATGATTATATTCATTGATATGGGTAAAAAGAGCCGAAGTTTCTTGATTATATCTTACTGCTCTCTTGTGTTCTAAGACTCTCTGGGATAGAGAGCGGCCTGTTTATCCTATGTACACTCTATTGCAATCATTACAGCTTATTTGGTATACTCCTGCATTAACTTCTTTTTGTTTTGGCTAACGTTAACTAATTCTTTTCTTAAAGTGGTGGGAAAGTTAAAAGTGAATGGACCCCTTACATAATTGATAAAGCCCTCCTGAAGCGCTGCCTCAACGAAGTTATCCCTCAAGATAAACCTCCAACCAGATTGTAGTCATTATTGTGTATTTGGGTTGTATTAGGAATTATATATGTATTTCATTATGTATGCTCTTGTATATGGGGATGTGTGTACAGATATTGTTATATTTATATATCTATTTGTGCATATTTATTAATATTCTTTTTATTATAAAAATTTGTTGGGGGTTATCTTCTTTCAGATCCTTTATCACTTTAAGGATTAACATTTTACTTTGTTAATGGTTTAATGATCTTGGCGGCTTCTTTGTTGGGGATAATTCGTTTGGATTAGACCTGTCCTGTTATCATAAAAATGTTTAATCCCTCAGATCTCATGAGTCCTTCTGTTTACATCTCCTCCATCTTTGTTATTTTCTCTCAGTTGTGATTGAGAAGGGATCCAGTTAGGATCCGAAATATAGCATTGTTTTTTAAGTTTTGTATCACTGATGGGCTTCCTTACTAATTAGTGCTGTATGCTAACAGTTTGTACTTATTTACATATATATATATATAATATATAATATATATTATATATATATATATATATATATATATATATATATATATATATATATATATATAAATATTCAGATAAGCACATTACATATGTGAAAACATCAATCATTCTTTACCCCGACCGGGACTCGAACCTAGGACTTATGATTACTAAGTCAAGGCGCTACCACTACACCACAGAAGGTTAAAAGGAATCCAACCTTATAACTTATATCTGCTATACGTAGGAATGAACGCATTCTATCTGAATGCCACTATGTTCATATTACAGATTACCCAACCTCACTCGTGGCTTCATTTTAGCATTTAATTCAATTCCCAATCTCATTCGTGCCATGAAATAATCAGATAAGCACATTACATATGTGAAAACATGAATCATTCTTTACCCCGACCGGGACTCGAACCTAGGACTTATGATTACTAAGTCAAGGCGCTACCACTACACCACAGAAGGTTAAAAGGAATCCAACCTTATAGCTTATATCTGCTATACTTAGGAATGAACGCATTCTATCTGAATGCCACTATGTTCATATTACAGATTCCCCAACCTCACTCGAGGCTTCATTTTAGCATTTAATTCAATTCCCAATCTCATTCGTGCCATGAAATAATCAGATAAGCACATTACATATGTGAAAACATGAATCATTTTTTACCCCGACCGGGACTCGAACCTAGGACTTATGATTACTAAGTCAAGGCGCTACCACTACCCCACAGAAGGTTAAAAGGAATCCAACCTTATAGCTTATATCTGTTATACTTAGGAATGAACGCATTCTATCTGAATGCCACTATGTTTATATTACAGATTCCCCAACCTTACTCGTGGCTTCAATTTAGCATTTAATTCAATTCCCAATCTCATTCGGCCCATGAAATAATTAGATAAGCACATTACATATGTGAAAACATGAATCATTCTTTACCCCGACCGGGACTCGAACCTAGGACTTATGATTACTAAGTCAAGGCGCTACCACTACACCACAGAAGGTTAAAAGGAATCCAACCTTATAGCTTATATCTGCTATACTTAGGAATGAACGCATTCTATCTGCATGCCACAATGTTCATATTACAGATTCCCCAACCTTACTCGTGGCTTCATTTTAGCATTTAATTCAATTCCCAATCTCATTAGGGCCATGAAATAATCAGATAAGCACATTACATATGTGAAAACAAGAATCATTTTTTACCCCGACCGGGACTCGAACCTAGGACTTATGATTACTAAGTCAAGGCGCTACCACTACACCACAGAAGGTTAAAAGGAATCCAACTTTATAGCTTATATCTGCTATACTTAGGAATGAACGCATTCTATCTGAATGCCACTATGTTCATATTACAGATTCCCCAACCTCACTCGAGGCTTCATTTTAGCATTTAATTCAATTCCCAATCTCATTCGTGCCATGAAATAATCAGATAAGCACATTACATATGTGAAAACATGAATCATTTTTTACCCCGACTGGGACTCGAACCTAGGACTTATGATTACTAAGTCAAGGCGCTACCACTACACCACAGAAGGTTAAAAGGAATCCAACCTTATAGCTTATATCTGCTATACTTAGGAATGAACGCATTCTATCTGAATGCCACTATGTTTATATTACAGATTCCCCAACCTTACTCGTGGCTTCAATTTAGCATTTAATTCAATTCCCAATCTCATTCGGCCCATGAAATAATTAGATAAGCACATTACATATGTGAAAACATGAATCATTCTTTACCCCGACCGGGACTCGAACCTAGGACTTATGATTACTAAGTCAAGGCGCTACCACTACACCACAGAAGGTTAAAAGGAATCCAACCTTATAGCTTATATCTGCTATACTTAGGAATGAACGCATTCTATCTGCATGCCACAATGTTCATATTACAGATTCCCCAACCTTACTCGTGGCTTCATTTTAGCATTTAATTCAATTCCCAATCTCATTAGGGCCATGAAATAATCAGATAAGCACATTACATATGTGAAAACAAGAATCATTTTTTACCCCGACCGGGACTCGAACCTAGGACTTATGATTACTAAGTCAAGGCGCTACCACTACACCACAGAAGGTTAAAAGGAATCCAACTTTATAGCTTATATCTGCTATACTTAGGAATGAACGCATTCTATCTGAATGCCACTATGTTCATATTACAGATTCCCCAACCTCACTCGAGGCTTCATTTTAGCATTTAATTCAATTCCCAATCTCATTCGTGCCATGAAATAATCAGATAAGCACATTACATATGTGAAAACATGAATCATTTTTTACCCCGACCGGGACTCGAACCTAGGACTTATGATTACTAAGTCAAGGCGCTACCACTACCCCACAGAAGGTTAAAAGGAATCCAACCTTATAGCTTATATCTGTTATACTTAGGAATGAACGCATTCTATCTGAATGCCACTATGTTTATATTACAGATTTCCCAACCTTACTCGTGGCTTCAATTTAGCATTTAATTCAATTCCCAATCTCATTCGGCCCATGAAATAATTAGATAAGCACATTACATATGTGAAAACATGAATCATTCTTTACCCCGACCGGGACTCGAACCTAGGACTTATGATTACTAAGTCAAGGCGCTACCACTACACCACAGAAGGTTAAAAGGAATCCAACCTTATAGCTTATATCTGCTATACTTAGGAATGAACGCATTCTATCTGCATGCCACAATGTTCATATTACAGATTCCCCAACCTTACTCGTGGCTTCATTTTAGCATTTAATTAAATTCCCAATCTCATTCGGGCCATGAAATAATTAGATAAGCACATTACATATGTGAAAACAAGAATCATTTTTTACCCCGACCGGGACTCGAACCTAGGACTTATGATTACTAAGTCAAGGCGCTATCACTACACCACAGAAGGTTAAAAGGAATCCAACCTTATAGCTAATATCTGCTATACTTAGGAATGAACGCATTCTATCTGAATGCCACTATGTTCATATTACAGATTCCCCAACCTCACTCGAGGCTTCATTTTAGCATTTAATTCAATTCCCAATCTCATTCGGGCCATGAAATAATCAGATAAGCACATTACATATGTGAAAACATGAATCATTCTTTACCCCGACCGGGACTCGAACCTAGGACTTATGATTACTAAGTCAAGGCGCTACCACTACCCCACAGAAGGTTAAAAGGAATCCAACCTTATAGCTTATATCTGCTATACTTAGGAATGAACGCATTCTATCTGAATGCCACTATGTTTATATTACAGATTCCCCAACCTCACTCGTGGCTTCATTTTAGCATTTAATTCAATTCCCAATCTCATTCGGGCCATGAAATAATCAGATAAGCACATTACATATGTGAAAACATGAATCATTCTTTACCCCGACCGGGACTCGAACCTAGGACTTATGATTACTAAGTCAAGGCGCTACCACTACACCACAGAAGGTTAAAAGGAATCCAACCTTACAGCTTATATCTGCTATACTTAGGAATGAACGCATTCTATCTGAATGCCACTATGTTCATAATACAGATTCCCCAACCTCACTCGTGGCTTCATTTTAGCATTTAATTCAATTCCCAATCTCATTCGGGCCATGAAATAATCAGATAAGCACATTACATATGTGAAAACATGAATCATTCTTTACCCCGACCGGGTCTCTAACCTAGGACTTATGATTACTAAGTCAAGGCGCTACCACTACACCACAGAAGGTTAAAAGGAATCCAACCTTGTAACTTATATCTGCTATACTTAGGAATGAACGCATTCTATCTGAATGCCACTATGTTCATATTACAGATTCCCTAACCTCTCTCGAGGCTTCATTTTAGCATTTAATTCAATTCCCAATCTCATGCAGGCCATGAAATAATCAGATAAGTACATTACATATGTGAAAACATGAATCATTCTTTACCCCAACCGGGACTCGAACATAGGACTTATGACAACTAAGTCAAGGCACTACCACTACACCACAGAAGGTTAAAAGGAATCCAACCGTACAGCTTCTATCTGCTATACTTAGGAATGAATGCATTCTATCTGAATGCCATTATGTTCATATTACAGATTCCCCAACCTCACTCGTGGCTTCATTTTAGCATTTAATTCACTTCCCAATCTCATTCGGGCCATGAAATAATCATATAAGCACATTACATATGTGAAAACATGAATCATTCTTTACCCCGACCGGGACTCGAACCTAGGACTTATGATTACTAAGTCAAGGCGCTACCACTAAACCACAGAAGGTTAAAAGGAATCCAACCTTATATCTTATATCTGCTATACTTAGGAATGAACGCATTCTATCTGAATGCCACTATGTTCATATTACAGATTCCCTAACCTCACTCGTGGCTTCATTTTAGCATTTAATTCAATTCCCAATCTCATTCGGGTCTTATACTAACCAAGCAAGCACATTACATATGTGAAAACAAGAATCATTTTTTACCCCGACCGGGACTCGAACCTAGGACTTATGATTACTAAGTCAAACCGCTACCACTGCACCACAGAAGGTTAAAAGGAATCCAACTTTATAGCATATATCTGCTATACTTAGGAATGAACGCATTCTATCTGAATGCCGCTATGTTCATATTACAGATTCCCCAACCTCACACGTGGCTTCATTTTAGCATTTAATTCAATTCCCAATCTCATTCGGGCCATGAAATAATCAGATAAGCACATTACATATATGAAAACATGAATCATTCAGATAGAATGCGTTCATTCCTAAGTATAGCAGATATAAGCTATAAGGTTGGATTCCTTTTAACCTTCTGTGGTGTAGTGGTAGCGCCTTGACTTAGTAATCATAAGTCCTATGTTCGAGTTACGGTCGGGGTAAAGAATGATTCATGTTTTCACATATGCAATGTGCTTATCTGATTATTTCATGGCCCAAATGAGATTGGAAATTGAATTAAATGCTAAAATGAAGCCTCGAGTGAGGTTGGGGAATCTGTAATATGAACATAATGGCATTCAGATAGAATGCGTTCATTCCTAAGTATAGCAGATATAAGCTATAAGGTTGGATTCCTTTTAACCTTCTGTGGTGTAGTGGTAGCGCCTTGACTTAGTAATCATAAGTCTTAGGTTCGAGTCCCGGTCGGGGTAAAGAATAATTCATGTTTTCACATATGTAATGTGCTTATCTGATTATTTCATGGCCCGAATGAGATTGGGAATTGAATTAAATGCTAAAATGAAGCCACGATTGAGGTTGGGGAATCTGTAATATGAACATAGTGGCATTCAGATAGAATGCGTTCATTCCTAAGTATAGCAGATATAAGCTATAAGGTTGGATTCCTTTTAACCTTCTGTGGTGTAGTGGTAGCGCCTTGACTTAGTAATCATAAGTCCTAGGTTCGAGTCCCGGTCGAGGTAAAGAATGATCCATGTTTTCACATATGTAATGTGCTTATCTGATTATTTCATGGCCCGAATGAGATTGGGAATTGAATTACATGCTAAGATGAAGCCACGAGTGAGGTTGGGGAATCTGTAATATGAACATAGTGGCATTCAGATAGAATGCGTTCATTCCTAAGTATAACAGATATAAGCTATAAGGTTGGATTCTTTTTAACCTTCTGTGGTGTAGTGGTAGGGCCTTGACTTAGTAATCATAAGTCCTAGGTTCAAGTCCCGGTCGGGTAAAGTATGATTCATATATATATATATATATATATATATATATATATATATATATATATATATATATATATATGTGTGTGTGTGTGTGTGTGTGTGTGTGTGTGTGTGTGATTACCTAATTGTGATTAGCTAATTGTGTTTACGGGAAAGAGCCCAAAGCTCGTATCTTCCCGTCTCCTGATCGGTTCCATTTTATACTTAGTGATACTTATCATACCTGTCCTTAAAACTATGGATTGAGATAGCATAAACTACCTCCTCGCTTAGCCAATTTCAATTATCAACTACTCTTACACTGAAAAAGTATTTCCTTACATCCTGCAAAGAAGTTTTCTTACGAAGCTTCAAACTATGACCTCTAGTTCTAGAGCCAGCCATATCAAAATATCGATCCCTATCCACTCTATCATAACCATGAAGGAATTTAAAGACTGTCACCATATCCCCCCTCACTCTTCTAGCTTCGAGTGATGGTAAGTCTAATTCCCTCAGCCTCTCATCATAACTGAGATTGCGTATTTCTGGCACCAGTTTCGTGGCATGTCTTTGAACTTTTTCAAGCTTAGCTATGTGCTTTTTCAAGTGCGGATTCCAAAAGGGGGCTGCATATTCGAGTTTTGGCCTCACATAGGTTACATAAATATTTCTGAACATTTCCTTGTCCATGTGCCTGAAGGCTACCCTTACATTTGATAAGAATGCATATGCTGCCCTTACTTTGCCATTTATATGTATTTCTGGAGACAAATCTGCCAGTATGTTTACTCCTAGATCTCTCTCATTTTCTGTCTCTTGAAGTTGTACTCCAGCCACCGAGTAGTCAAGCTTGGGCCTTCTTGCACTTGTACCCATTCTCATTACCTTACATTTTTAAGTATTGAATTTCATTAGCCACTTTTCTGACCACTCATGCACATTATTTAGATCCTCCTGAAGTTCTCTACCATTGTTCTCGTTTTTTACTTTCTTCACAATCTTTGCATCATCTGCTAACATATTCATGAATGAATTTACAGACTCTGGTAGGTCATTTACATATACAAGGAACAAAGGTGGCCCTAAAACTGAACCCTGTGGAACTCCACTACTAACTCATCTCCATTCAGACACTGAGTGTCTTACTCTAACCCTCTGTTCCCTTCCTTCTAAGTAAGTTTTTATCCATTCCAAAACATTTCCACCTATTCTAGCCATTGATTGCAGCCTGCTGGCTAGTACAGTGGTAACGCGCTGGCTTCGCATTCACGAGGTCGAAAGATCGGTCCCCGTCCAAGACCGAGAGTTTAAGCTGTTTACTGGCAGGAACTGCTGTGGTCGGACATCACAGTGGGGGGTTGGGGCTTGCCCTGGCTGACGAATACCCATTGTAATGAAATGGAAATAAAGTTTATTATTATTTATTATTATTATCCTAATAAGTCTCCCATGTGGAACAGTGTCAAACGCTTTCTGGAAGTCTAGGAATATGCAATCTGCCCAGCCCTCTCTTTCCTGTAAGATTTGGCTTACCTCATCATAAAATTCTAATAAGTTTGTTACTGTTGATCTACCTTCTCTGAAGCCATATTGCCTCACTGACAAAAAGTTGAAGGATTCCAAGTGAAGAGAGATATGTTTCCTTAGTAGTTTCTCCATAACTTTGTAAACTATGCTGGTCAAGGAAACTGGTATATAGTTCAGAGCCGTATCCCTCCTTCCCTTTTTGAAGATAGGTATCACATTTGCTTGCTTCCAGCATCTTGGAATCTCCCCCGACTCCAGTGACTCCTTAAATATGATACTTAGTGCCACTGATATTGTGTTTGCGCATTTTTTAAGCACATGAGGGGATATGTCAACAGGACCTGTAGCTTTATGAACATCTAAATCCATCAGCGCTTTGCATACCTCTGTGGCTGTAAGGTTGATGTTCTCTAATACCGGCCCTTGAGCTTCTATCACTGCAATCTGATGGGGTGGGGTATTTTCTACTGTAAATACTGACTGATACTCCTTGTTCAATTCTTTGCAGATCTCTTCATCCGTCTCAGTGATGCTTCCATCAGCTCTCTTTAGCCTTAAAACCTGTTCTTTTACCTTCAGTTTTCCTCTGATAAAGCTGTGGAAAAGCTTGGGATTTTCTTTAGCCTTCCTGGTGATGTCCCTCTCATAGTCTCTCTCTGCCTCTCTCCTTTTACTTAGGTAGTCATTTCTTGCTCTTTTGTAGGGTTGCCAGGCATTTATGTTTTTTCTCCTCCTATACCTTTTCCAGCATTTGTCTCTCCACTCCTTAGCTCTTTTACACCCATTATCGAACCATTTCTCTCTGGCATGAATTACACCTACTTTGGTGACACGTATGCAGCAATCTACTATCTTCCCATATTTCTCACAAAAGATGTCATACATTTCTTGTACAGATTTGTTGTAAAATAAGGTTCTCCAGTCAATAACTGCAATAAGTTCATTCATTTTGATGTAATCTCCTTTCGGATAGTTCCTCCTCATGTCCTCAGTGCCTCTACTCTCAGGAAGAATATCTTCAATGATATACTCCATCAACAACACACAGTGGTCACTCTTTCCAATTGGTGGTTCATAATAAATTTTTTCAATATCCAACACATTATCTGTGAACACTAGATCAAGTAGTGATGGCTCATCCCCACCCCTGGCCCTTGTTGGTTCCATTACATGTTGGTGTAGGAAATTCCCTTGTACGCAATCTAGGAATCTTGCCCCGAATGAGTCCTCACCACTGTGTGGGTCAAGATTTATCCAATCTATCTCTTTATGATTAAAGTCTCCCATAATCAAAATCCTACATTTTTTTTCCCGTGCCATGTTAACAACTGAGTTTATGACTTCAATAGTACCTATATGACTTTCCTCATAAACTTCAAGCCTATTTTGGTTCCTTGGTGGGTTGTATGCAACAGTTATTATAATGCTCTCTGACCCAGTATTTATGCGAACAACAAGAAATTCCTTGAACTCACTTTCTATAGCCAAGTTTATTTCTTCAACTTGAATCCTTTCACTTATGAGCAGTGATCCCTCCACCAGTCTTCTCAGATCTTTCAACCCTTAGTATTCTGAAGCCCTTAGGAATAACTGTGACACTGTTTATGTCCTCACTCAACTTAGTCTCTGTAATTGCTACTATATCTGCCTTACTGTTGTGAATCCTATCTTTTAATTCTACTGCCTTACCAGCTAATCCATCAGCATTTGTGTATAACAATCTTAATGAGGCCCCATCCCCTGATCTTCTGTCATTATCTTCTTTATCTCCCCTTTGTCTGGGAGAACTCTGAAACGAAAATTTTTCTTCTCTTCTTCATTTCTTTCATCATTTAACCTTCTTGCCTCTTGCAACAAGTTTTTGATCTTTCCCATCTCTTCCTGTGTTCTGTATCGTCTAATGAACACTTCTTTGAATTCTTGAAGGTCTTTTAGACTTTTTTTTCTCAACAATATTTCCTTACATGTTTCCCCTCTCTTAAAGGTTACTTTTGTTGGTCTCGGCTTTCCTTCCCTCGAATATTTACCTAGTTGGTGTATGTTTACAATATCCTCAGGACCACAAACTACTCCAAGCTTTCTTATCAGGTCTACAACCCTAGCTTTATTTTCTTCAAGTCTCCCCTGCCATGTTGGCTCCTGGGATTCGCTTATTCTTGAGATTACCACTGTCTTCTCCTTATCAAGTGCCAGTCTGATGAATGGGTTTGCCCTTTCCATCACAACGTCTTTCATTTTTTCGATAACTGTCTCTTTATAGTCAACTGTTTGTATGTTTTCCAGTGCCACCACCTTTACAGCCTCTTTTACTGCCACATTCCCTTTTTGTGCATCAGCAAAGGAAGTTTTCATGGCATCATTTTCCATATTCAGCTCCTGGAACTCTTTTCTGAACTGTTCAATGTTTTCCTTAATCTGGACATTCCAAGCAGAAATCTCGTCTCTCTCAGAAGAGAGCAGTGAACTAACATCTAATTCCTTTAGGTTGTCATTCAGCTGTTTGTTTTTATCTTCTTGTTTAGAAATTCTAGATTCTAGTTGACTCTTTTCCCCTTCCAGCTTCTTTATTCTTTTTTCTAGTTCCTTTCTCTACTGCCCTTGTGCTTTATTTGCTCCCTCCAAAGATCTTATTTGCTCTCTGAGTGTTTCATTCTCTTTCATTTCTCCATCCATATTCCGAATTTTATCATCAAGGCTTATAACCATTGCCTCTAAATTCTTGATTTTCTGTTTAAGTCTCCTAATGGCTACCCCTCCTACCGACCCATGGATGGGAGAGGTTTGGGACAGAGATGGCATCATTTTTATGTTCTCCCTCTCACAGAATATAGAAAGAAGACGAGAAAGAGGAAAAAAAAGAGAAAAACTTTTAATTAAGCTTCACACAGAATTTTTATATCTCCATATAAGTGCTATTTAGTGACTCAGTTTATCTCTTTTCTGATAACACACATCTTAACTTAAAAACTTGACCATGGTAATTAAAAAAAAAAAATGCAACAAAACAAAAGTCAAACCTGAAGGAAAATTCGAATTTGTGTCTGAGGTGGCACCCACCTGTTTCTGCTATATATTCTTCCTAACTGATAAACTCACTTGCTAACCAAGATATGTTATCACAGGATTAGACTTTACATTTACCTCAATATATATACAAAATAAAAAAAATAGTAAAAGCGAAAGCTAAAAGAAAAGCAAAAAAATGAAGAAAATAAGACAGCTGTACTACCTGGCAACTTAACTCAGTCCTGTTGACAGGTGGATATTTGGTTTTTTTTTTTTTAATTATTCAATTATTTCGTGTATCAAACTAACTAACAAGTTAATATAAATGGGAAGGATACTGATTTTAACAATATATGGAACCACAGGATCAGGTAAACGGCTTAAGAGCTTTCCCCAGTTTACACAAAAAATTAGGTAATGTGATGTGATGGCTTCACCTCTGGCAACTCTTCTAAATTTCCTTCAAGGCAGAACTGGACGGCAGCTTCTCTCTCCCCTCACGAAAATGTTCTCAATTTTTTTCCTGTGTGTGATTACCTAAATGTGATTACCTAATTGTGTTTACGGGAAAGATCCCAAAGCTCGTATCTTCCCGTCTCTTGATCGGTTCCATTTTATACTTAGTGATACTTATCATACCTGTCCTTAAAACTATGGATTGAGATAGCATTAACTACCTCCTCGCTTAGCCAATTCCAATTATCAACTACTCTTATACTGAAAAAGTATTTCCTTACATCCTGCAAAGAAGTTTTCTTACGAAGCTTCAAACTATGACCTCTAGTTCTAGAGCCAGCCATATCAAAATATCGATCCCTATCCACTCTATCATAACCATGAAGGAATTTAAAGACTGTCACCATATCCCCCCTCACTCTTCTAGCTTCGAGTGATGGTAAGTCTAATTCCCTCAGCCTCTCATCATAACTGAGATTGCGTATTTCTGGCACCAGTTTCGTGGCATGTCTTTGAACTTTTTCAAGCTTAGCTATGTGCTTTTCAAGTGCGGATTCCAAAAGGGGGCTGCATATTCGAGTTTTGGCCTCACATAGGTTACATAAATATTTCTGAACATTTCCTTGTCCATGTGCCTGAAGGCTACCCTTACATTTGATAAGAATGCATATGCTGCCCTTACTATGCCATTTATATGTATTTCTGGAGACAAATCTGCCAGTATGTTTACTCCTAGATCTCTCTCATTTTCTGTCTCTTGAAGTTGTACTCCAGCCACCGAGTAGTCAAGCTTGGGCCTTCTTGCACTTGTACCCATTCTCATTACCTTACATTTTGAAGTATTGAATTTCATTAGCCACTTTTCTGACCACTCATGCACATTATTTAGATCCTCCTGAAGTTCTCTACCATTGTTCTCGTTTTTTACTTTCTTCACAATCTTTGCATCATCTGCAAACATATTCATGAATGAATTTACAGACTCTGGTAGGTCATTTACATATACAAGGAACAAAAGTGGCCCTAAACCTGAACCCTGTGGAACTCCACTACTAACTCTTCTCCATTCAGACACTGAGTGTCTTACTCTAACCCTCTGTTCCCTTCCTTCTAAGTAAGTTTTTATCCATTCCAAATCATTTCCACCTATTCTAGCCATTGATTGCAGCTTCCTAATAAGTCTCCCATGTGGAACAGTGTCAAACGCTTTCTGGAAGTCTAGGAATATGCAATCTGCCCAGCCCTGTCTTTCCTGTAAGATTTGGCTTACCTCATCATAAAATTCTAATAAGTTTGTTACTGTTGATCTACCTTCTCTGAAGAATGTTGCCTCACTGACAAAAAGTTGAAGGATTCCAAGTGAAGAGAGATATGTTTCCTTAGTAGTTTCTCCATAACTTTGCAAACTATGCTGGTCAAGGAAAATGGTCTATAGTTCAGAGCCGTATCCCTCCTTCCCTTTTTGAAGATAGGTATCACATTTGCTTGTTTCCAGCATCTTGGAATCTCCCCCGACTCCAGTAACTCCTTAAATATAATACTTAGTGCCACTGATATTGTGTTTGCGCATTTTTTAAGCACATGAGGGAATATGTCATTAGGACCTGTAGCTTTATGAATATCTAAATCCATCAGCGCTTTGCATTCCTCTGTGGCTGTAAGGTTGATGTTCTCTAATACCGGCCCTTGAGCTTCTATCACTGCATTCTGAGGGGGTGGGGTATTTTCTAATGTAAATACTGACTGAAACTCCTTGTTCAATTCTTTGCAGATCTCTTCATCCGTCTCAGTGATGCTTCCATCAGCTCTCTTTAGCCTTAAAACCTGTTCTTTTACCTTCAGTTTTCCTCTGATAAAGCTGTGGAAAAGCTTGGGATTTTCTTTAGCCTTCCTGGTGATGTCCCTCTCATAGTCTCTCTCTGCCTCTCTCCTTTTACTTAGGTAGTCATTTCTTGCTCTTTTGTAGGTTTGCCAGGCATTTATGTTTTTTCTCCTCCTATACCTTTTCCAGCATTTGTCTCTCCACTCCTTAGCTCTTTTACACCCATTATCGAACCATTTCTCTCTGGCATGAATTACACCTACTTTGGTGACAGGTATGCAGCAATCTACTATCTTCCCATATTTCTCACAAAAGATGTCATACATTTCTTGTACAGATTTGTTGTAAAATAAGGTTCTCTAGTCAATAACTGCAAAAAGCTCATTCATTTTGATGTATTCTCCTTTCGGATAGTTCCTCCTCATGTCCTCAGTGCCTCTACTCTCAGGAAGAATATCTTCAATGATATACTCCATCAACAACACACAGTGGTCACTCTTTCCAATTGGTGGTTCATACTCAATTTTTTCAATATCCAACACATTATCTGTGAATACTAGATCAAGTAGCGATGGCTCATCCTCACCCCTGGCCCTCGTTGGTTCCATTACATGTTGGTGTAGGATATTCCCTTGTACGCAATCTAGGAATCTTGCCCCGAATGAGTCCTCACCACTGTGTGGGTCAAGATTTATCCAATCTATCTCTTTATGATTAAAGTCTCCCATAATCAAAATCCTACATTTTTTTTTTCCCGTGCCATGTTAACAACTGAGTTTATGACTTCAATAGTACCTATATGACTTTCCTCATAAACTTCTAGCCTATTTTGGTTCCTTGGTGGGTTGCATACAACAGTTATTATAATGCTCTCTGACCCAGTATTTATGCGAGCAACAAGAAATTCCTTGAACTCACTTTCTATAGCCAAGTTTATTTCTTCAACTTGAATCCTTTCACTTATGAGCAGTGCTATCCCTCCACCAGTCCTCTCAGATCTTTCAACCCTTAGTGTTCTGAAGCCCTTAGGAAAAACTGTGATACTGTTTATGTCCTCACTCAACTTAGTCTCTGTAATTGCTACTATATCTGCCTTACTGTTGTGAATCCTATCTTTTAATTCTACTGCCTTGCCAGCTAATCCATCAGCATTTGTGTATAACAATCTTAATGAGGCCCCATCCCCTGATCTTCTGTCATTATCTTCTTTATCTCCCCTTTGTCTGGAAGAACAATGTAACGAAAATTTTTCTTCTGTTCTTCATTTCTTTCATCATTTAACCTTCTTGCCTCTTGCAACAAGTTTTTGATCTTTCCCATCTCTTCCTGTGTTCTGTATCATCTAATGAACACTTCTTTGAATTCTTGAAGGTCTTTTAGACTTTTTTTCTCAACAATATTTCCTTACATGTTTCCCCTCTCTCAAAGGTTACTTTTGTTGGTCTCGGCTTTCCTTCCCTCGAATATTTACCTAGTTGGTGTATGTTTACAATATCCTCAGGACCACAAACTACTCCAAGCTTTCTTATCAGGTCTACAACCCTAGCCTTATTTTCTTCAAGTCTCCCCTGCCATATTAGCTCCTGGGATTCGCTTATGCCTGAGATTACCACTGTCTTCTCCTTATCAAGTGCCTGTCTGATGAGTGGGTTTGCCCTTTCCATCACAACGTCTTTCATTTTTTCGATTACTGTCTCTTTATAGTCAACTGTTTGTATGTTTTCCAGTGCCACCACCTTTACAGCCTCTTTTACTGCCACATTCCCTGTTTTCATGGCATCATTTTCCATATTCAGCTCCTGGAACTCTTTTCTGAACTGTTCAATGTTTTCCTTAATCTGGACATTCCAAGCAGCAATCTCGTCTCTCTCAGAAGAGAGCAGTGAACTAACATCTAATTCCTTTAGGTTGTCATTCAGCTGTTTGTTTTTATCTTCTTGTTTAGAAATTCTAGATTCTAGTTGACTCTTTTCCCCTTCCAGCTTCCTTATTCTTTTTTCTAGTTCCTTTCTCTCCTGCCCTTGTGCTTTATTTGCTTCCTCCAAAGATCTTATTTGCTCTCTGAGTGTTTCATTCTCTTTCATTTCTCCATCCATATTCCGAATTTTATCATCATCAAGGCTTATAACCATTGCCTCTAAATTCTTGATTTTCTGTTTAAGTCTCCTAATGGCTACCCCTCCTACCGACCCATGGATGGGAGAGGTTTGGGACAGAGATGGCATCATTTTTATGTTCTCCCTCTCACAGAATATAGAAAGAAGACGAGAAAGAGGAAAAAAAAAGAAAAAAACTTTTAATTAAGCTTCACACAGAATTTTTATATCTCCATATAAGTGCTATTTAGTGACTCAGTTTATCTCTTTTCTGTTAACACACATCTTAACTTAAAAACTTGACCATAGTAATTTAAGGATAAAAAGAAAAAGAAAAACAAAAGTCAAACCTGAAGGAAAATTTGAATTTGTGTCTGAGGTGGCACCCACCTGTTTCTGCTATATATTCTTCCTAACTGATAAACTCACTTGCTAACCAAGATATGTTATCACAGGATTAGACTTTACATTTAACTCAATATATATACAAAATAAAAAAAATAGTAAAAGAGAAAGCTAAAAGAAAAGCAAAAAAATGAAGAACATAAGACAGCTGTACTGCTTGGCAACTTAACTCAGTCCTGTTGACAGGTGGATATTTGGTATTTTTTTTTTTATTATTCAATTATTTCGTGTATCAAACTAACTAACAAGTTAATATAAATGGGAAGGATACTGATTTTAACAATATATGGAACCACAGGATCAGGTAAACGGCTTAAGAGCTTTCCCCAGTTTACACAAAAAATTAGGTAGTGATGTGATGGCTTCACCTCTAGCAACTCTTCTAAATTTCCTTCAAGGCAGAACTGGACGGCAGCTTCTCTCTCCCCTCACGAAAATGTTCTCAATTTTTTTCCTTTAATATTTTGGACAGTCTCGTCATACAACAAATATAAGTTTTGTACTGACAATACTCTGCAGGATTTCAGATTTATGGAAATTATGGTACAGTTTTCCACTAAGCACTTAGTCACTCAAAAACACAAGTAGAAATTTAAGAGGAGCAGTTTCGTGTGTCACTGTGTGTGTGTGTGTGTGTGTGCGTATGTGTATTTGTATCGTATACATACTCGTATATATGTATATATGCATGTATGTGTATGTACATGTACATGCATATATACACATATTTTTTCTTCACCTGTATGTGTACTCTCACTTGTTTGTGTGTATGTATATATATATATAGATATGTATATATATATATATATATATAATATATATATATATATATATATATATATATATATATATATATATATATATATATATATATATATATATATATATATATATATATATATATATATATATATATAATATATATATATATATATATATATATATATATATATATATATATATATATATATATATATATATATATATATATAATACATATATATATATATATATATATATATATATATATATATATATATATATATATATATATATATATATATATATATATATATATATATATATATATATATATATATGTATATATGTATATATGTATATATATATATATATATATATATATATATATATATATATATATATATATATATATATATATATATATATATATATATATAAATATATATATAGACGCAAACAAGTGAGTACACCTACAGGTGAAGAAAATATATGTGTACATATATATGTACATGTACATACACATACATGCATAAACTTGTTGCAAGAGGCAAGAAGGTTAAATGATGAAAGAAATGAAGAACAGAAGAAAAAATTTCATTTCAGATTTCTTCCAGACAAAGGGGAGATAAAGAAGATAATGACAGAAGATCAGGGGATGGGGCCTCATTAAGATTGTTATACACAAATACTGATGGATTAGCTGGTAAGGCAGTAGAATTAAAGGATAGGATTCACAACAGTAAGGCAGATATAGTAGCAATTTCAGAGACGAAGTTGAGTGAGGACATAAACAGTGTCACAGTTTTTCCTAATGCTGGCGTCACACATAGCCAAAACTCCCGACCCGACTCTTAAGACCGCGTTCCGACGGAATCTTCGCTCAATCCTTGGAGATCCGGCAGATTTTTTAGCCGACAGGTGCATTCCTGTGCCTGTCGGAAGTGCGTCGTACGTCCGCGTAAGCAGTCCTATGGATCGTAATTGCAATCGTACGGAGTAGTTTGGACGCGTAATTTAGCGTACGACTGATCGTACGCAAACGTAAGTCTCATCATAGAAAACGGGAAATTTAAATTTTTGACCGTTACGACTGGGCCGACCATGCTCCCGATGCTCCCGACCCATCGTAGGGGAACGTACACGTTCGTAGGGGGTTGTACGCAGTTGGGAGGAATACTGTAATTCCCCTGAAGGAAGGGTATCGTGGCAAGAGAGAATGGTTTAAAGGACGACGTTTGTAACTTTAATTTTAGCATTTTATTCCCATATAGATATGTAATTTATTTTAAGTCATTTGTTTTTCACATATTACAATAACTGATCTTAATGTTTCATTTTCATTATTTTATACTGAGAAGATATTAAGTTTAATATTTTACATTTAATAATATAATAATGTTTCATCTTTGTCATTTACAGAATCCTTCAAATGTAAGTTGTATGTACTGGTAAACGCAAATAAAAAGTAATTTGGTATAGTTATATTTGCCCTTACTTTTCCATTTATATAATTATGTTAGAATTAATCCTAGTGAACAGTAAATATATGGATTATATATATATATATATATATATATATATATATATATATATATATATATATATATATATATATATATATTATATATATATATATATATATATATATATATATATATATGGGATATTTGTGAAAGTATAACCCTGATTTATATATTTGGCACTTCAGCTACTTATATATATAATTAAATATATGTTGGCCATGTATGTTAATATATTTCATATATTTTGTTTGACACATTTATGGATTTGATTAATTCATATTTTGATATATTGATTTCACAATATTATATGGGAAATATATGCTTTATTGTATGACCAATATTAATGGTCATATATAAATATATATTATAGCAAAATGATGATATAAGTAATAAACAGGAAATGAACAGAAAATAATAATTTTATTTTTAAGATACAAAAATATATACTGTACAAAAATATATAAATTTCATTATGAGAAAATACACAAGTATGGCAAGACATATCCCCATGTAATAATATAAGTGTACTGAAAAAAATTACATATGAGAATACTCAAATAAAAAACCAATTGACTACATATTCCTATGTAAACAAATGTAAAAGGCACTGGAATGGGGAACCACATCAAAATACAACAGCAAAAAAATGAAATTTAACAACACTGTCACTGCAAGAACACATGAGGGAAAAAATAAATGCACTAATATCATGGTAAACAATAAGAAATCCACTAATATCATGCTAAAACAATAAGAAATGCGGCAAGCGGAGCAGGAAAACTGAACGCCCAGGACTGGGTTGTCAGAAATGAGACCACGCATGCACGCGCTGTCTTTTCATACTGCGCTGCCAGACGTATAAGCGAATTTTTAAATTTTTAACGGTTCCAGACCCGGAGGACTGCGAACCTCGGGTAGGATTGATCCTCTGGATCGTACGCGGGCATACACCTTCTCCTACGCCCGCGTACTATCAAGAAGATCGATCTTACCCGTCGTACGCAGTCTTCTACAACTGATTTGGTCTCCCGAATCATGGAGATTATTGGGTGCAGCAGCCAATTATCGTAGGCCCTCCACGACGGTTCAGGACCCCCTCGATTTCTTTAAACTACGTAGAACCGTTAGGATTCCGTCGTTCGCGGACGAAAAATTACACCCGATTATTGTAATGACGTCATTGCTGCCGGGAGGATTCCGTCTTTAGACGGTTTTAAGAGTCAGGTCGGGAATTTTGGCTATGTGTGACGCCAGCATAAGGGCTTCAGAATATTAAGGGTTGAAAGATCTGAGAAGACTGGTGGAGGGATAGCACTGCTCATAAGTGAAAGGATTCAAGTTGAAGAAATAAACTTGGCTATAGAAAGTGAGTTCAAGGAATTTCTTGTTGCTCGCATAAACACTGGGTCAGAGAGCATTATAATAACTGTTGTATATAACCTACCAAGGAACCAGATTAGGCTAGAAGTTTATGAGGAAAGTCATATAGGTACTATTGAAGTTATAAACTCAGTTGTTAACATGGCATGGGAGAGAAAAAGTAGGATGTTGATTATGGGAGATTTTAATCATAAAGAGATAGATTGGATAAATCTTGACCCACACAGTGGTAAGGACTCATTCGGGGCAAGATTCCTAGATTGCGTACAAGGGAATTTCCTACACCAACATGTAATGGAACCAACGAGGGCCAGGGGTAGGTTTGAGCCATCACTACTTGATCTAGTATTCACAGATAATGTGTTGGATATTGAAAAAATTGAGTATGAACCACCAATTGGAAAGAGTGACCACTTTGTGTTGTTGATGGAGTATATTATTGAAGATATTCTGCCTGAGAGTAGAGGCACTGAGGACATGGGGAGGAACTATTCGAAAGGAGATTACATTAAAATGAAGGTGCTTTTTGCAGTTATTGACTGGAGAACCTTATTTTGCAACAAATCTGTACAAGAAATGTATGACATCTTTTGTGAGAAATATGGGAAGATAGTAGATTGCTGCATGCGTGTCACCAGAGTAGGTGTAATTCATGCCAGAGAGAAATGGTTCGATAATGAGTGTAAAAGAGCTAAGGAGTGGAGAGACAAATGCTGGAAAAGGTATAGGAGGAGAAAAAACATAAATGCCTGGCAAACCTACAAAAGAGCAAGAAATGATTACCTAAGTAAAAGAAGAGAGGCAGAGAGAGACTATGAGAGGGACATCACTGGGAAGGCTAAAGAAATTCCCAAGCTTTTCCACAACTTTATTAGAGGAAAACTGAAGGTAAAAGAACAGGTTTTATGGCTTAAGAGAGCGGATGGGAGCATCACTGAGACGGATGAAGAGATCTGTAAAGAATTGAACAAGGAGTTTCAGTCAGTATTTACAGTAGAAAATACCCCACCCCCTCAGATTACAGAGATAGGAGCTCAAGGGCCGGTATTAGACAACATCAACATTAACAGCCACAGAGGTATGCAAAGTGCTGATGGAGTTAGATGTTCATAAAACTACAGGTTCTGATGATATATCCCCTCATGTACTTAAAAAATGCGCAAACTCAATATCAGTGGCACTAAGTATCATATTAAAAAAGTCACTGGAGTCAAGGGATATTCCAAGACGCTGGAAACATGCAAACGTGATACCTATCTTTAAAAAGGGAAGGAGGGATACGGCTCTGAACTATAGACCATTTTCCTTGACCAGCATAGTTTGCAAAGTTATGGAGAAACTACTAAGGAAACATATCTCTCTTCACTTGGAATCCTTCTACTTTTTGTCAGTGAGGCAACATGGGTTCAGAGAAGGTAGATCAACTGTAACAAATTTATTAGAATTTTATGATGAGGTAAGCCAAATCTTACAGGAAAGAGAGGGCTGGGCAGATTGCATATTCCTAGACTTCCAGAATGCGTTTGACACTGTTCCACATGGGAGACTTACTAGGAAGCTGCACTCAATGGCTAGAATAGGTGGAAATGTCTTGGAATGGATAAAAACTTACTTAGAAGGAAGGGAACAGAGGGTTAGAGTAAGACACTCAGTGTCTGAATGGAAAAGAGTTAGTAGTGGAGTTCCACAGGGTTCAGTTTAAGGGCCACTTTTGTTCCTTGTATATGTAAATGACCTACCAGAGTCTGTAAATTCATTCAAGAATATGTTTGCAGATGATGCAAAGATTGTGAAAAAAGTAAAAAATGAGAACAATGGTAGAGAACTTCAAGAAGTTTTAAATAGTCTGCATGAGTGGTCAGAAAAGTGGATAATGAAATTCAATACTTCAAAATGTAAGGTAATGAGAATGGGTACAAGTGCAAGAAGGCCCAAGCTTGACTACTCGGTGGCTGGAGTACAACTTCA
>JAXCGZ010002085.1:45000-47500 GCA_037179515.1 Halocaridina rubra | reverse complement strand
TGCACATTATTTAGATCCTCCTGAAGTTCTCTACCATTGTTCTCGTTTTTTACTTTCTTCACAATCTTTGCATCATCTGCAAACATATTCTTGAATGAATTTACAGACTCTGGTAGGTCATTTACATATACAAGGAACAAAAGTGGCCCTAAAACTGAACCCTGTGGAACTCCACTACTAACTCTTCTCCATTCAGACACTGAGTGTCTTACTCTAACCCTCTGTTCCCTTCCTTCTAAGTAAGTTTTTATCCATTCCAAAACATTTCCACCTATTCTAGCCATTGATTGCAGCTTCCTAATAAGTCTCCCATGTGGAACAGTGTCAAACGCTTTCTGGAAGTCTAGGAATATGCAATCTGCCCAGCCCTCTCTTTCCTGTAAGATTTGGCTTACCTCATCATAAAATTCTAATAAGTTTGTTACTGTTGATCTACCTTCTCTGAAGCCATGTTGCCTCACTGACAAAAAGTTGAAGGATTCCAAGTGAAGAGAGATATGTTTCCTTAGTAGTTTCTCGATAACTTTGCAAACTATGCTGGTCAAGGAAACAGGTCTATAGTTCAGAGCCGTATATATATTATATATATATATATATATATATATATATATATATATATATATATATATATATATATATATATATATATATATATATATATATATATATATATATATATATATATATATATATATATATATATATATACGTGTACGTGTGTGTATGTGTGTATATGTGTGCATGCACATATATCGGTGGAAAGGACTAATAACTCTTATTGCTGAAATGAATACCACAAACTCTCTCTCTCTCTCTCTCTCTCTCTCTCTCTCTCTCTCTCTCTCTCTCTCTCTCTCTCTCTCTCTCTCTCTCTCTCTCTCTCTCTCTCTCTCTCTCTCTCTCTCTCTTTCTCTCTCCTAGATATGTTTGATTATGAAGCCCCAGTGGCATTTCTATTTGCTCATCTAATAATTTTTTTATATTTGTCTATGCATGTATAGGTGTGTTGTGTGCTTATATATATATAATATATATATATATATATATATATATATATATATATATATATATATATATATATATATATATATATATATATATAGATAGATGCGCATGCGTGTATATGTATCTATTTATTACACTAATCTGAACATTGCTGTACTATATCTGCTTCAAATTGTCTGTAGTTTTTATGTTGTACCATTTGAAAATTTTCCATGTAAAGTGGAGATTTGACTTAAATGATAGCACTCAGCAAGGGCTAATGAAAATTATTACTATATGTAAACTAACGTAGAATTCTGATATCTAATAGCCGCTGGTGTAAACACGATCAACCTAAGCAGTGGATGCTATATATTACTCTTAATTAATAATAGCAGAGTGTTCTTCTGTAATCAATAAATTGTTATACTATATCTTATTCTTAATTACTTGCTTTGATTTTTTAGAATTAATTGAAAATTCTATTAACAATTTATTCATACATGGCCAAATATAGATTGTAATGTTAACAACTGCATAGCACTTAGGGGGGGCCTGTGAGCACATGTTCCCACATGTACAGTTAATGTAGTGTAAGTGCATTCACAAATGATATACCGTATCCATATGAAAACTCATTATGACTGCCGAGTTGATAGAGGTTAGGATACCACCACTGTTCTTCCCACGACCTCCGTGTGATTAGAAAATATTACATTTTTCTTATCGTAACAAAACGACGTGAGGGTCGAACTCGGATCCTCTGATATTGCAGACTAGTCTTTACCTCATTAGGCCAAACAACCCTTACCAGTGTAGAGTTGAGATATACAACAGACGATTCAAAAAACTTTACAGTACTTGATTTTACAACAATACTCCTAGATTTTTTCATTTTGTTCTTTATTATCATGATTGAGAATTTTTTAATCTTTCTACGGGCAGTACATTAACGTGCATTGAAGAAGAAGAAGAAGAAGAAGAAGAAGAAGAAGAAGAAGAAGAAGAAGAAGAAGGAGAAGGAGGAGGAGGAGGAGGAGGAGGAGGAGGAGGAGGAGGAGGAGGAGGAGGAGGAGGAGGAGAAGAAGAAGAAGAAGAAGAAGAAGAAGAAGAAGAAGAAGAAGAAGAAGAAGAAGAAGAAGAAGAAGGAGGAGGAGGAGGAGGAGGAGGAGGAGGAGGAGGAGGAGAAGAAGAAGAAGAAGAAGAAGAAGAAGAAGAAGAAGAAGAAGAAGAAGAAGAAGAAGAAGAAGAAGAAGAAGAAGAAGAAGAAGAAGAAGAAGAAGAAGAAGAAGAAACGTTGGTAGCATTGAATGATATGAAGAGAACCAAATCAGATTGGTGTAGAGAAGAAAGACATAAAAGGAGGAGAGAGAGATTGACCAAAATTAGTTAGAAGAATGAGTGTAAAGAATTATAACAAACAGACCGAAAAAATTACAAGCAAAGCGTTCGAGATGTTTAAAAGAAGAAGTAGCTGAAGCTAAGTTACTGGATATATATATATATATATATATAT
>JAXCGZ010002085.1:12500-37500 GCA_037179515.1 Halocaridina rubra | reverse complement strand
AGACATCATTTTAGTGTCAACAGTGCTTTTTGGGGTCTTTTTGGACTTAGTCTGTAGTTTCGAGAGAAAAACTATCTGCCAGTGGTAAGACCCCATTCGTTTGGCGGACTCGGATTTGCGCATGCGCAGTACGACGTGGGGTGACGTCATGTTGCTTCCCCCCCTCGTTGACGTCTCTCCAAGCTAGTGTTACCACCTCACCGGATATCATGGACTATTCAGGACCATCCTCCTTGGCGGATATCGAGGCCGACACAGCCCTGTGTGACGAGGATGGCCAGGATATGCGGGATTGGCCTACTCTTCCACCATGTAGACATCAGCAGCCACCAGCTGGGGCTATGTGCTCTCACCCTCATCCTCAACTACTGAACTCTGCCTCCTCTAAACGCCCCATAGACGATGGGTCTGATTCCAGCAGTGCCTCAACGTCGCCTGCTGCCAAAACTCACAAGACAGACAAGGATGCTGTTCCACATGCAACCTCTGGCAGTCCCCTGCCCTGCCCTCTTCCTCCTGCTGTACCTTTGTTACCTCCTTCAGCTACCTCTTCATCACTCCAGTCAGCTGCACTCTCGTCGCTCCCATCTGCTGCCCCAGCCTTTGCTCCTCGGGCAGATTATGTCAAGCTGGGCTTCCAAGAAAATCCCTCCAGTGAAGTGAAGCTTCGTTGGCTTACTGATGTCACCAAAACTTTTCGTCTCAATCGGGAGCTGGCTGAGGTGAAGATGTCTTCGGTTACATCACGCTTTGTCTACATCTCGAGGCGTCGCAAGGACATCATTGACAGGGTCACGAGTGGGGATTTTCTTTCTCTACGTTGCGATATTCAGGACTCAATTGAGCGGCCCCGTAAGTTCCCAACATACCTCGTTACTCGCTACCCTATTGCACTTGACCCTTCCCTTGCCAAGGAGCTACCAGGAGTGCACACTGCTCGACAGTTCCTTCAGGACGGGGAGCCCATCAACCGTATTGTCATCACCTGGAGTCTCCCTGAACCACCCCCACCAGTCGTTGAGTTTTCCTTTCTCCCTTGCCTCCCTTCCTGTGAATTGCGCAGGATGAAGGACGAGCAGCCTTGGTGTTTTAAATGCTGGGGTATTGGCCATATCTCACGCTATTGTTCTGCTCCGGCCAGATGTGCATGGTGTGCTGCTGCCCATGACACACGCTCCTGCCCGCACCGTATACCTGCCTCATCTGCTGCTGCCGCTGCTTGTGATACTGCTTCTGGATCCACGTCTCAGCCTCCACCGGACACACACAGTGGAAGTGTGTTCGGTGCAACATGCCTGGGGTCAACGTCTGGCATGGCTGTGCTAGACGGTCTCATGCCACACCACCAGAGCGCGCTCCACTGCCCCCGCCACCGCCCATCGCCGCACCTTCCTCTCTACGTCCTCCTGACTCTGCTGACATCATTGCTCTCCGTAAGGCTGTTGCTACCCTGGAGTCCCGCTGTACAGCTCTCACAGCTCGCCTTGATACCATAGGTGCCCGCATTGACAGTATGGTCACCCAGCAAGATACAATGGAAAGGACTCTCGCAAGTTTGGTCGAGTCTCATCAAGCTGTTGTTGACACCATCACGACTCTCACTGACAAGTTTAATAAGGTCGCCTCCCACCTTGAGAAGTTGACTGATGTGCAGCCCAGGTCTTCTTCATCCCATGCTCTGTCTGACAGTGCCCACCCACTTCTGCCTTCCGCAAAAATAAGAATAAGATTCGCTAGTCGCATACAATTTCATGCCATCTCTTGGAATGCCTTTGGAATTAGACACTCTCCTAAACTCACTGCACTTAGAGCCTATGTTTATCGTCATCATCCGCAGGTTATTTTCATACAAGAGGCTTTTCCTGGTGGTGCACCACCAGGGGAGGAGGCTCCTATGCTCACAGGGTATGTTTCATATGTGCATTATACCAGAAGAGGACTCATTACCTACATTCATTCCTCCATACCTCACATGCTCCTTGGTTCTTCTGCACAAGTTGATATGACCTTTCAGCTCTTTGAAATCACTGTCGGGAATGGTACTCTTCGATTGTGCAATGTCTACTCTGCCCCAGGTGTGATTAATCTACCAGCCCTTCCAATACCTACAGACAGTGGAATGATCTATATGGGGGATTTTAACGCCAGACACCCCGCCCTTGGTGACTCATCTCTCACTCCCAATCGCGGTGGCAAGCCTCTGCTCGACTACATCCGCCGCTACCGCCTCACCCGCTGGGATACTGGTGGTGCCACACACGCTCGTGGGGGTACTGTAGATCACATTCTCACAGCTGGCCTTGTGGAACCTAATGTCTCCTGCTCTTCTATCCCTTCTCTCTTTTCTGACCATGTTGCCCTTAGCCTGAAATACTCCATACTTCAGACTCCAGCTACCCTCTCCCATCACCGCACCCGCATCTCTATCCCTCCCAAATACTGTCCCACTTATATTTCCTTTATCTCTCACCTCCTTCCCACTTTTGATCTCCTTTCTCCAGACAGCTTATACAACTCACTGGTGGATTCTACACATGACTTCTACACGCATTATGTTCTCAGACCACACGTTCCACGTCGCCCTGAGGCCCATTCCTGGACTTTGGATCAGCGTATTGCCCAGGCGGAAAGGACAGCTGTGGATGCTGGACTCTCCTTTCAAAGACAGCCCACCCCTGACCACCTGCACCAATATCAGTTGGCGAGGGATGATCTAGTTGCCCTGCAGAAGTGTGTGCACACGGAGTATTGGCAGAAATTTACGGATAGTATTAACCATCAGACTAGCGCTGGGACTATGTGGCATCTTATAAGGAAGGCTGTCAAGAAGAAACCCACCTGTGCTCTACACCACAGTCCACTTGAGTACGCTCAGGACCTCATTACTACCTGGTCAGCACAGTCACAAACTTGCAACCTTCCCGGGAACGTTCAAGAGGCACTCTCCACCCACCGCAGTGTTCGTAACCTCCGCCTAATGGGTGCATTACTACAGACGGATGAAGAGGATGACATCCCATTCACAGAGGATGAACTACGACGTGCTCTTGCTAGGATTAAGGCTACTGCCCCTGGGGAGGATGGTCTTACATATCAAGTTCTCCGTCTTCTTCAGAAAGTTCCTGGTAACCCCCTACTGCGCCTCTTCAATCTTTGCTTTTGCTTGGGGCATGTGCCCTCTGCCTGGACCAGAAGCACTATTATTCCTCTACCAAAACCTGGAACCGACAAATTTAGGCCTATCTCCCTCACCTCCTGCTTCAGCAAAGTGTTTGAACGCATCCTTCTTGCCCGGCTCATGCACCGTCTACAGGATAAACTCTCCCCCAGTCTTTATGGTTTCCTCCCACAACGGAGCACACATCACTGCCTCGCTGAACTCTACACCCGTCTTTCTCCCACCAGTGTGGTCGCCTTCCTGGACCTCAAATCTGCCTTCGATATAGCCAACAAGGAAATTATTCTTGACCAGCTGGTGGACTTTGGAGTTCGGGGGAACATACTGAAATGGATACGGGGATATCTCTGCAACAGAACATCAAGCGTCCTTTTTAAAGGGTCGTATAGCTCCTATGAACGGTTTGAACTGGGTACTCCTCAGGGGGGTGTGCTAAGTCCTTTTCTATTCAATATCCTTATGCATCGTCTACTCTCCCTCCTTCCTGTCATCCCCGGTACTACAGTTACCTGCTATGCGGACGACATATGCATCCACACGACCTCAACTCACGACCTTCAGCACATGCTCCATGACTTTTACGTGTCTGCTACCTCCTGTGGCCTTATTATCTCCCCAGAAAAAAGCAGGATTTTTACTTCACGCAACTGCAGAGCACTGCCCGCATTCGCCATGGGTGGTAATGTCATCCCTCACTGCACACAGTACACGTATTTAGGTGCACCTGTCCGGATCACCCCAGCTATACCTGCTCGTCAACGAATTCATCCCTTTGTGAAGAGCCTTCTTGACCGTCTGGAGCCCCGCTTTGCACCTGTCAAGTGGCTTGCCAACAATGCTGCAGGAGTCTCCATCCCAGTGGCGAGGACCCTCTACATCCTACTACTTCGGTCAGTGGTTGACTATCTGTCTCCTGCCTTGTGTCAACTTCCTAAACCAGCTCTCGAGCCACTTGAAAAGTTCCAGAATCGAGTCATGAGATTTATCTTGGGATGTTCTCTCTCTACCCGTATTGTGAGTATGCAGTTGGAGCTCAACTTACCCCCTCTTGTGGAGAGGATTTATGCCAATGTGTCCTATTTTACTGTTAAGTGTCTTCACTACCCCTTTCTTGCTCCGTACTTCTCTGCTGTCATGAGGACGTCCCTTGATCCAGACGCACCCAGGCTCCCACTTCGAGCAGGAGGTCATAACCTTATCAGGGTGGTGAGTGACATTCTCCGTGGCCTTGACATCGACCTGCCAGTGCAGGCGGCTGTCCCAGATTTACCACCCTGGCGTGTCCCCCTCCCCGCTGTCACATATACACCGACCTCGAAGGATGTCTATCCCCCCTTGCAGAGACAGTTAGCTCTGGAGACTATCGCTGATGTATCCACGTCTGTCCCTGCAGCACACCACGTCTATGTTGATGGTTCTGTGCAAGCAGATGGGAGGGCGGCATGTGCTGTGTTTTCCCCCACCATGGAGCCGCCTGTGCCGGCTGATTCATGGATTGGCCGTAGACTACCCACCTCGTCGAGCTCCACCTACTGTGAACTGAATGCCATCTTGGATGCCGTGACTCTCCTTGTTCGACGACGAGTGAATGGGGTAATAATTTGTGACTCCCAATCGGCCCTACAAGCCCTATCCTCGCCAAGACCTATCTGTGGCCGTGCTGTGGGAAATATACTATGTCGCCTCGCAGCCGCTCGGGATGCTTCCCTTGTTGTGTCATTTGTGTGGACTCCATCCCACATTGGGCTGACTGGCAACGACACAGCTGATCGTCTTGCCAAGGCGGCCTGTATGCTGGATGGGCATGCTGTGGACGCTGAGCCCTCCCTCCGATGCCTACGTAACATCATCTACTCAGCTGGGTTTGCCATGACGGTCCAGCGCAGGGACACGGAGAGGGCCAACAGTGTGTCCATACAGCACCATGATCACTTCCTTCACAGTCGCTACAAGTATCGCAGACGCGGGTTAATGGTGCGGAAAAACAATGTAGTTAGTGCTCGGCTCAGAATGGGGTATCGGCCTTTATGGCAGGTCTCCCAGACTCTAGATATGCCACAGTACACCTCCTGTACATTATGCGACCGAACTAATGCTAACACTCTTGACCACTATTGTCTTCAGTGCCCCGCAGTGAGAGATGTTTTACCACGAGGTCAGAACTTAATACAGATCTGCTCATTTTTACTTAATGATGACAACCTTGATGTTATTCTTGCTCGTTTTCCTCACTTTGGTGGCCATTAATTATATTGAATTATACATATATTTTCTGTATGTTGCTATATAATTCTGTTTGTGCATTCTGCGTTTCTCTGAGCTTTACTTTTGCATATAATGTACTCTGTGCTGCCATTCTGTGAGTTGTGTGTTAGTATGCAGCAATGTTTTATCAGTATGTACACCTCCCTGTAAACCATGTTCAATTCTTGGTTTTATATCCATTTGAAGCATTATTTGTATGAACTCATGTAATGTCTGACGCCTTGGCGCAATAAATTAATAAAATAAAAAAATAAATCTCTCTCTCTCTCTCTCTCTCTCTCTTCTCTCTCTCTCTCTCTCTCTCTCTCTCTCTCTCTCTCTCTCTCTCTCTCTCTCTCTCTCTCTCTCTCTCTCTCCTAACAACACAACAACAGGCACTAACCAGAACAAGATTCTTCCCAGCACAAATAACCAACCTGGTAAAGGATTGCAAAACAGCGAAGAAGATATAGAGCCCATCTCCACTACTCCTAACAACATAGCAACTACCACTAACCTGGACAACCATATTACACCATCCAGCACAAATAACCAACCCAGCAATAGGCTGCAAAACAGTGAAGAAAACAAAAATGACAAAATAGAAGCAGTCTCTAATCTAAACATTCCACCGAAGTCCTCTCCCCAACAGCCACTGTTACCCAATAATGCAAGTGCAAGGGTTACAGCTCAAATATATATTCGCATTCCTGGCAACCCCTTTGAGAGAGAGATACGTAATATATTGACAAATCAAGGCATTCCCTCTGAAGAAGGCTTGATTAAGGAGCTTTCTCGCAAACCAAATTGGGTCTCCTTCACAATAACGATATCGAAAGGATTTGAATATGTGGCTTACAAACTGAATCAATGGCCTACAGGCACAATTTTCCAGCCATTTCGCGGGGGCAAACAACAATGGACACAACCTGGGTTATCTACGATATATCCCAAACTACAGTCATACCAGAATAAACAGCAAAGAGCATATGAAACGATCCCCTATCCGCGAGACTACAGAAAGAGACACAATACAAACCTCTCTTATCGCCGTCAATGCACAAGAGACTTCTCCTGAAGAGATAGCTCTTACAACCCTAGACATTCACCTAGGCATGTAAACTTTGGGAAGGCCCTATCATACCATGGCACATGCGCAAATCAGCGTTACCCATCCAACGCCAGGTACAGACACCAGGATCCATGGGCTAACCCCAGAACACACTATAATGATGAATTCCCAGCAAAATCACACTGTCGAAACACACCATGGACAATTCCAAGAACAAACTACAACTATGACTATGGATACCACCCTGATGAAACATGGTAAGAATGGAACATTAGTACATTTGAATGCACAGTCCCTTCTCGCTCATTTTGAGGAAATAATAATGCTAACAAAAGACTACAACATAGACATCCTCTCTGTAAGTGAAACTTGGCTTCCTCCTACAACTGAAAATAAATATGTGAATATCCCAGAGTTTAAAATATTTTGCAATGACCATGGCCGAGGGGGTGGGGTCTGTATTTATGTTAGAAATTATCTTAGTGCATCAGAAATAACCACAGGTCTAGAAAAAACTGAAGAGCTCGAAGATTTATGGATCACTGTGCAGTATCAGAAACTTCCATCTTTCATTGTAGGGTGTGTTTACCGTCACCCTAAAGCACCTACCAGTTCATTCAGTCATCTGCTAGAAACATTCAGAAATATCTGTGTGCGCCATAAACCCGTATACATACTTGGTGACTTTAATGATGACTTGCTCTCAGCAGATAACAAAATGAAAAGGGTGATCAACACTGTGAAGTTAACACAAATAGTGACAAAACCGACCCGCATAACCCCTAATTCTAGGACTCTAATAGATCTGATAATAACAAATAAAGTGGAAAGTATACCCTATTGGGACGTAGTTCCCTGCCCAATTGCAGGCCACGAGCTTAACATTGCTATGCTAAACATAAACAAGCCCAAAAGGAAGCCTCTCCTCAAGACATTCCGGTGTCTAAAATATTACTCCCATGATATCTTTTGTGAAGCATTAATCAACAACACAAATGTACTTAATAGAATTAAAAACACAGATAACGTCGACTTGCAGGTTGAGATTCTAACAAAAGTCTTTCGTGAATGCTTAGATAGTTGTGCACCCATTGTAACAAGAAAAATAACCCGCCCCTCAGCCCCCTGGCTAACTAATGACATCAAAGAGGCAATGCAAATCAGAAATCAAATACAAAAAGAGCTAATAATTAATAGATATGATATGACTCTCCGAGAACGTTATAAAACAGAAAAGAAACGTGTCAGATCTCTCATCAATGTAAGTAAAAAAGACTTTTACAAAAAGCAATTTAATGACTCTAGACATGATACAGCAGCAACATGGAAAGTGATAAGAAGCATGATACCAAATGAAAAGACTACCTCAGAAAGTTATGAAAATATTACTGAGTTAAAAGACAAAGCAGAAAACTTAATAACTATTTGCTATCGTTGGCAAAGATACATATGAGAAAACACAAGAAAACATCAACTCAGTGAATATGAGTAATTACTTAAATGTCAATTCTTCCAATGTAAACACAAGAGAGTACTTCAAGATAAATCCTATCGATTGTGCTACCCTAATTCTTACCATATAGAGCCTAAGAAACTCTGGCTCTTATGGTCCAGATGGTATACCATTTCAATTCATCAAAGATGCTCTACCCATGATTGTATCTTATATTCTAACTATTATGAACACCTCCATTGTTACTAAAAAGTTTCCTGACTCTTGGAAAAAATCACATGTAATACCTCTGCATAAAAAGGGGGACAGAGAAGATGTGACAAACTATCGTCCCATTTCCCTGCTACCCATTTTCTCTAAAATATTAGAAAAAATTGTTGCATGCCAACTTATGTCATATTTAGAGTCAAATAGACTATTAGCTATTAACCAACATGATTTCAGACCGAAACTCTCGACGGAAACTGCACTGCTCAAAGTTACGAATAGTATCTATAATAATATAGATATGAAAAAAATATCTCTGCTTGTATTATTAGACTTATTAAAAGCCTTCGACAGCGTAAACCATGAAATTCTTATAAGAATGTACTAACTAAATACTGATCCGAGCTGGTTTAGAGAGTATCTATCTAATCGCAAACAGTCTATACGTCTTAACAACATTATCTCTATGCCAAATATTTTATCATTTGGTGTTCCACAGGGATCAGTACTTGGTCCTATCCCCTTCTCCATTTACGTAAATGATCTATCTTCTTTCATTTCTGACTGTCTAGTCTGACAGTATGCAGATGACACTCAACTACTCCTTAGTGGTGATATTAATAATCTCCCAGAGCTAACCTTAAGAGCAGAAAACAGCTTGTCAAAAATTAAAACCTATTTTCAAGAAATTGGGCTGTTAATTAACGAAAGTAGAACACAATGCATGTTTATTGGTTCAAGGTTCCATATAGCACAAATTCCAGAAAACACAATTAATTTTTGCGGCAATATTATTACATCTAGCAAAACAGTCAAAAACCTAGGAATTCACTTTGAAAACTACATGTTGTATGATTCCCACATAGATAAAGTATGCAAAGAGGTTACAGGAACATTAATGTACTTATCACGTATAAAAGACAATTTTGAGACTACCACTCGAATAACTGTTGTTGAATCTCTAGCCCTAAGTCACATTAATTACTGCACAACTGTTCGGGGAGCTACCACTAAGACTCAGATAAACAGAATACAGAAGCTTATTAATTTTGCAGCTCGAGTTGCCCTGGGAGGAATAAGAAAATATGACCACATCACACCAGCTCTCAATAAACTTGGGTGCCTGCAGGCAGAAAACAAGGTTGCTTATGCTATTTATGTTTTTGTATACAAAATTTTGGACCATCATTATCCTAGCTGGCTATTTGATTTAAAAACAGTCAAGGATATAGGGGGAATCAACACAAGACAGAGCAGTGAGCTCTATTCAGTGAACAAACACAGAAGTAGGTTCAAAGATGATCACTATTAAAGGGCCAACACTCTGGAACAATATTCCAATGCATCTTAAAAATGCATCCTCCTTCACAGCTTTCAAAGTCAAACTATATAGTTTTCTTATGGACAAATAGTTGCTGCTCACACATGAACTAAATTTAATGATTTAATGCAATTTCCCCTAACACTCAAAACTAATATCGACTTCTCTGTTCTCTAAGTTAAGAACTAATTATTCTCATTGAAAGGAAAACAAATATGGTAATGATGCCGATAATAACGATACTGAATCTAGTGTTATTATTACTACTTTACTATTAACATTATTGTTAACATGTTTATTACAGTATTATTATTTTCTATGAAAGCTACATTTAATTTACCTGTATGTATTACCCTCTTACTTATTAGTTCAATTACATGTTTACTTATAAGTTACTTTTACTTTTAGAGAATAATCATTGTACAAAAATGGAAATATGTTTGTTTGTTTGTTGTTCGTTTGCTCTCTCTCTCTCTCTCTCTCTCTCTCTCTCTCTCTCTCTCCTCTCTCTCGAGTAATTTCAAATACTGGACTGCAGAATTTACATTTACCAAATCCAAAAGTTCTAAAATTTGTCGGAATCCTCTTGAGCGGTGAAGCCCCCTCTTCTTGGAACCTCTTCCTGGAGACCATGAGTCAAGAAAGAGCCAACCGCATGGTATACAAAACTCATAGCATGATAAATCTGCCTCTTCGTTCCACGTTCATGCACTCAGGATGGCCATGCAAAATAGTTATTGGGTAGCGAGTAATAAAAAGAGATGAACAGGAGGTGAAGAGAGGTAAAAAAAGAAAAAAAGAGAGAGCGAAGGGTAAACCAAAGAATAGGGGAGAAAAAGGAAACGAATCAAAGAGATGAAAAGATGGTGTGCGGCAAGGTTTGATGAGTGAGCTTTGAAACTTTTACCAAACCAAGAGCTATGGTTTGGCAGCCTCAGATATAACTGCCGACGAAAGCTAACTGCCCAAGCTTTAAATAACGAAATATCAATTAATCGTAGAATTGTAATTCATACTTGATCGCTTTTAGAACTATACAAAAACAATAAAGAATTCAACTGCTGTGATAAATATATGAAGTCGAATGGGATACGGCCTGTTCTCCACAAGACGAGAGAAACCTCGGTGAATAAAAAGTAGAACGAACACATTCCCCCCCCCCCCACCATGTCAAGAACTGAGAGAGAGAGAGAGAGAGAGAGAGAGAGAGAGAGAGAGAGAGAGAGAGAGAGAGAGAGAGAGAGAGAGAGAGAGAGAGAGAGAGAGAGTTGTCATCTAGCCCATGGGAGTATGAAATTCTGTTCATGGAGTCCTCGGTATCGCATGACAACAAACCCCTCCCAGTTCATGCCATTTCAATAATAAATCCTGATTCTATGTCCCCCTCCAATTCGAAACAAGTTTCTTTTGGTGCTTTCGTTAAGAAAAAGTAGAAAAGGAGAGCTCTCCTGTCATGGAACACTGTCGCAAGTCATAAATGTTACATGCCTGAGAAAGGAGTTAGAAGGCTATTTTAATCGAGTTTAAAACCTTAAAAAAATATTGTAGATAACCATGAATGTGATGTATGCATATTTAAAGACAGACATGAAGCAGTTTGAACGGAGGACGAATACAATCTCCACAAGTCATACATTTAGCAAATACATATATAGGCTATCGATACTAATAAAATGTCCTAAGAAGCAGCTATGACAAATTCTGTTACTTGTGGAGTGAAAACAATATAGGCGTGGCTAGGGAAAACTATAGACGGTTCAAAGACTAAAAGGGTGCTTGCTAAACGAGTTTAGTCATTGATCCGGTTATTAAGAGAGTTCACCAATAGTTAACCAAGAGAATGAATTCAGAGATAAATAAATACATTGTCAAACTAAAGAGAAAAAAAAAACATTTTATGTAACTGCTTATAAATAAATTAAGAAATCCATAAATAACTTTAAATTACTTTCACTTAAATAAAAGCCTCATAATTTAATAAAAAGAATTTTTCAAATCTGCGGAGAAACCAGTTGCAGTATTAAAAAATAAATAAATTATATATATATATATATATATATATATATATATATATATATATATATATATATATATATATATATATATATATATATATATATATTTCTTTGAAATCTTACTTCTCTGTGTACCTCCTAAGCAACAGTCAACCATGTGCTCTTGGTTCAGGTCAGTTTCTATTTAGTGTCTTCCGGCATACGCACAAGGCCTTCAAGCTCTTGCCAGCTGCAAGTTCAGACAATATTGAACTTTATTATCCATACGACGAGCAGATATACATTTCGTCGCAATACTCTAAACACTGGATTTCGCTCCCCTTCTCGAATTTCTTCTTGCATAACAGTAGCCCAAAAGTACCTAACTTTACCCAATCTTCCATACATGAAATTGCTTGCGCATTGTTATAACTAGTACCACATTTCAATGTGTGGAAGTTCCTTTCTTGTTGCAGTCTTGAAGGGTTTTATTTTTCACGCTCTACTTTTCCTCCCCTTCACCACAGTAACCGAATAGATTTTAACAAACAACCTTATTCAAAAGTCTCTACTTTCCCCCTCTGTATCTATCCTAGTTTCCACGCCTTTTCTTGTCATCTTTCCTCACTTTCTCTATCAGTTTGATACCTGTAAATTCCTTTCTTCTTGATTGAAAGGTAACTTCTTGCTCCTCGTTCAACACTCAATCCTGAACATGCTTCTCTTCAGGTACTGTGCAGTTTTTTTTTTTTTTTTTACAAAGACAATCAGTCCATTCATGCTTCATTCCTGTTCCTCTGTGTGTGTGTGTGCGTACTTCAGGTACTGTGTATATTCATCTCTTCTAATGCAAATGAACAAATAGATAACTAATATTACGTATGATTTACTTTGTTTTTTCTTAGTTATCTCAAAATCTAAAAAAATTTTCTTTATCAGATATATTCTGTTATAATATGAATTAGATTAGATGTTAAACACAGCCAGCAAAATATGTCAGTAATATATTCTTAATAGCTCATCCAATGCAACGAATGAGAGAGAGAGAGAGAGAGAGAGAGAGAGAGAGAGAGAGAGAGAGAGAGAGAGAGAGAGAGAGAGAGAGAGAGATTCAAAATTTAGTTCATTAGACCAAGGGGAAAAAAGTTAATCTCAGAGCAGTTTTCGAATGCATCCCCTCAAAATCATAATCATACGTTGTAATCTCCCGTCCTGAGTGGCTAAAAGGGGGATGAACCCAACGTAGGTGCAATTACGAAAGGACTCTGAAAAAGATAAACACACTTCACAATATGAGAAACTGTTCAAAATCATTTATTTAATCTCGTGTAGGAAAACAATAAACTAGAGCTAAAAGCAATTGATTTTTCTTTATCCAGTTACGAGGTAAAGGATAATATCCTAACCTCACTGTGCTTTTTTGTCTACAGAACAAAGATCATTTCGTCTTAAAATTAAATGAATATCTGGACGTTACAGAATTTTGAAAAGTGTATCTGTGTTCCCATAACACGTGTTACTATGCCAAGCAAGTTCCTCTCATGTAAGCCGCCTCAGAGAGAGAGAAAGAGATTGTAACTACACTCGTAAAATGTACAAGAAGTCTGATGAAAGCATGGATCTAGCAGTATAGTTATTTTAAGATGTCAATTCATTACCAATGCACTAATATATATATAATATATATATATATATATATATATATATATATATATATATATATATATATATATATATATATATTGTTGCAGTTCTAAACCTGTTTTTCAGAAATGAACTTGGGCTGAGTATATCACGATATATTCGAAATCTTTAGCCGTTATTTTAAAATATTAATGAAAACTTATTGCTTGATGTTCATGAAAGAGAAATATTCACAAAAATTTCATAGGCAATCCTAAGAAATAAAGTGATTTGCTGTATCTTTATTTTGTACTTTGACAAAAGTTGTGGACTTCAAACATATCTCCTAAATTAATGATATGGACTAAGTCATGCATGTAGTTCATTTTTCCTACCCTATAATTATATACCACGTTCCCCATGACCATATTAAAGTTCCATTAACATCTTTTATTCTTACTCACGAGTAAATCAAAATCGATCTGCTAACACACCTTTTTTGAGGCAAAAATAAAGGAGAGGGTATGTTACGGGAGAAAAGGGGGGATCAAACAATTGTTTCTTAATCCTGGAAAAGGTCCAATTTTTACATATTCCTGTTCCAGGAACCTTTGTTCTTTCTTTACTCTGACACACGACCATTTAAATCGATTGCATTTATGGCACGAACATGCAAACAATAGATTTTGTATCATTTATTTATTTTCTTGTTTTTTCTATAAGTTCGGAAAAGATTCTTTTCATTTAGATTTTTTTTTTTTTTAAATACGAAGAAAATTTCATTTTAACAGAATGGGAAGGGAAAAGTACGTGGAAAGTACGCCGCTTGTGTCAGTCTCCTGGGCTACATAAATCTGACATTAGCAGAGAGAGACAGGTGATTTATTGCAATGCTTTAAATACTTGCAGCCCACAAACACTGAAATTTTAAACGAAGTCGATATTAGAAACATTTTCCTTTTAAATGTAAAAATAGTAGAGACAAGTGATACTTAAAAAGATACTGGGTACTTAGAGCTATTGATTGTAGACGTTTAATGAAGCTTTCTATATCCATTAAATATACAAATATTCTGTAGTGAGTTTAAAAGAACAGAAAGAATGGCAGTTACACAGATATCCATTTCATATACAAATCTGCTTCTCCTAAGCATTCCAACTTTGATCTTTTCACCTACTCTAAATACAAGAAGCTCTTTCGGAAGCATTCCAGATTTGCTACCTCTACCTAAATATTCCCACGAATCACATTTCATCTCCCATATACGTGTAAATATGCTCCTCCCAACAGTCCCAATTTTGATATATTTATCTTTATGAAAGATAACTGGGTTAGTCGCGAGCATACCGTTTTAGTAGAAATACGCTAGCATAAAAAAAAAAAAAAGTAATAAGATGCCTGTCTACGTGCCTCATTCTTGCCGAACGTAATTTCATCAATGGCCGGTATACCTACCGTGTTCATTGTTCCGGTTTTACGTCCCGGACTCCCTTTTCTCCTTAGGGCTAGGCCGGTTTCCTTCTTGTTTTGGCAGATGAAATCGTTACCCTGAGTGCATACCCTTGCTAACCTCAGACCGTGACGGGGCGCAATTCCACGACCTGACGACTCAAAGTCGCGGACGCTACTGCTTGAGCCACGGTGACCACTACCTACTGTTTTCATTATGTGTATTTATTATAGCAACCGAGTAAACTTCAGTAAAAACACGTTTGCATTTTGTTTTATTATATATACATCACCCGTATTTTATTTCTTCATTTCTCTTAATAATTCAATCTTTTAAGACCTATATCATTTTTATCACAGTTCCTTCATTCTACCCTTCTAGCCTTATCTTTTCCATTCACACTTTTCATATTCCAAATACCATCTATATATATATTTTCTATCTAGTTTAATCTGCTTTTCCTGTTCTCTCTCTCTCTCTCTCTCTCTCTCTCTCTCTATATATATATATATATATATATATATATATATATATATATATATATATATATATATATATATATATATATATATATATATATATCATAATGTACACCTCCCTGTAAACCATGTTCAATTCTTGGTTTTATATCCATTTGAAGCATTATTTGTATGAACTCATGTAATGTCTGACGCCTTGGCGCAATAAATTAATAAAATAAAATAAATAAATCTATATATATATATATATATATATATATATATATATATATATATATATATATATATATATATATATATATATGTGTGCAACTTTCCCCCGGTCCTTTTCCTCTTGTGCCCCCCTATGTTCCTCTTCACTTCCATTCTCTTCTTATCTTCCCAATTTCCCTTCCTCTTCTCCTCAACCTCTCTTCTTTTCTTCCCATTTTTCTTCCTTTTCTTTTCCCAGCTCTCTTATTCCTCTCTTCCCACCTCTTTCCCTCCTCTTTTTATCTTCTCGTCTCACTATTCCACCTCTTGAATTATCTCCCTATCTTCATTCCTCCTCTCTTTCCACCTGTCTTCTTCGCTTACCAACTCTCTTCCTTTTCTCCCTCATTTACCTCTTTTCCCATTCCCTTATCCTTCTCCCACCTCTCTTCTTATTCCCCTCCTATCTTTATTCCTCCTCTCTTTCCACCTCTCTTTTTCCACCTCTCTTATCCTTCACTTATCCTTATCCCACCTCTCTCCCTCTGCTGCTCCCTTCCTTAAACCAGAACTCTCCTAAAAAACCCTTCAGATGAGCAGATAAGTTAACAATAGTCCCCGTCACCGAGTGATTTGCATACATAGAAATCGGTGGAAGAGGCGGTTTTTGCTGAACGCAAAACGCTTTTGCATGCGCTTTGAGGCAGCTAATCCTGACTGCATCTGCGGGCCTGTGAGAGAGAGAGAGAGAGAGAGAGAGGAGAGAGAGGAGAGAGAGAGAGAGAGAGAGAGGAGAGAGAGAGAGAGAGAGAGACCCTTCGGCATACCTACTGAAATATCCCACCCTTATGGGAGAGGGAATGTCAAGGCGAGGCCCTACCCCGCAAAATAGTTCTTTTAGAGAGAGAGAGAGAGAGAGAGAGAGAGAGAGAGAGAGAGAGAGAGAGAGAGAGAGAGAGAGAGAGAGAGAGAGAGAGAGACTGTCGACCTGCCAATCGAACTATTGCACCTTCTTTTGTGAGGTCCTTTCTTGCACGATAATCTTTAAAGGTCCGTAATGAAACGCAGAGGCAAACGAAAATGATAGCATACGATGGAAAAATATAAGAATGCCTATTCTAGTGCTTGAAACATGCCTAACGTCATGTCGTCAATGGTCTACCACCAATGATTAATTGTAAATGTAGCTCTAACAAATTATATTTAGAAGGCAAGTGGATTTTGCTCCTAAGTCACTACCCAGGAGGTAGCGAATATCACATTCCTTAGGTAGCTTACACAGGTCTTCCTGCACCAGGTACTCTAAAATACATATAGGAAAAGAGGTTTAGTGGCTTGATTGACTATAGTGGTAGTTGACCCCCATCAAATCAGCAGATCCTTGTGAGTAAACTTTGAAGTGTGCGTGCGTGTGTGTGATTACCTAATTGTGATACCTAATTGTGTTTACGGGAAAGAGCCCAAAGCTCGTATCTTCCCGTCTCCTGATCGGTTCCATTTTAGACTTAGTGATACTTATTATACCTGTCCTTAAAACTATGGACTGAGATAGCATTAACTACCTCCTCGCTTAGCGAATTCCAATTGTCAACTACTCTTACACTGAAAAAGTATTTCCTTACATCCTGCAAACAAGTTTTCTTACGAAGCTTCAAACTATGACCTCTAGTTCTATAGCCAGCCATATCAAAATATCGATCCCTATCCACTCTATCATAACCATGAAGGAATTTAAAGACTGTCACCATATCCCCCCTCACTCTTCTAGCTTCGAGTGATGGTAAGTCTAATTCCCTCAGCCTCTCATCATAACTGAGATTGCGTATTTCTGGCACCAGTTTCGTGGCATGTCTTTGAACTTTTTCAAGCTTAGCTATGTGCTTTTTCAAGTGCGGATTCCAAAAGGGGGCTGCATATTCGAGTTTTGGCCTCACATAGGTTACATAAATATTTCTGAACATTTCCTTGTCCATGTGCCTGAAGGCTACCCTTACATTTGATAAGAATGCATATGCTGCCCTTACTATGCCATTTATATGTATTTCTGGAGACAAATCTGCCAGTATGTTTACTCCTAGGTCTCTCTCATTTTCTGTCTCTTGAAGTTGTACTCCAGCCACCGAGTAGTCAAGCTTGGGCCTTCTTGCACTTGTACCCATTCTTATTACCTTACATTTTGAAGTATTGAATTTCATTAGCCACTTTTCTGACCACTCATGCAGATTATTTAGATCCTCCTGAAGTTCTCTACCATTGTTCTCGTTTTATGCTTTCTTCACAATCTTTGCATCATCTGCAAACATATTCATGAATGAATTTACAGACTCTGGTAGGTCATTTACATATACAAGGAACAAAAGTGGCCCTAAAAACTGAACCCTGTGGAACTCCACTACTAACTCTTCTCCATTCAGACACTGAGTGTCTTACTCTAACCCTCTGTTCCCTTCCTTCTAAGTAAGTTTTTATCCATTCCAAGACATTTCCACCTATTCTAGCCATTGAGTGCAGCTTCCTAATAAGTCTCCCATGTGGAACAGTGTCAAACGCTTTCTGGAAGTCTAGGAATATGCAATCTGCCCAGCCCTCTCTTTCCTGTAAGATTTGGCTTACCTCATCATAAAATTCTAATAAGTTTGTTACTGTTGATCTACCTTCTCTGAAGCCATGTTGCCTCACTGACAAAAAGTTGAAGGATTCCAAGTGAAGAGAGAGATGTTTCCTTAGTAGTTTCTCCATAACTTTGCAAACTATGCTGGTCAAGGAAACTGGTCTATAGTTCAGAGCCGTATCCCTCCTTCCCTTTTTGAAGATAGGTATCACATATGCTTGTTTCCAGCATCTTGGAATCTCCCCCGACTCCAGTGACTCCTTAAATATGATACTTAGTGCCACTGATATTGTGTTTGCGCATTTTTTAAGCACATGAGGGGATATGTCATCAGGACCTGTAGCTTTATGAACATCTAAATCCATCAGCGCTTTGCATACCTCTGTGGCTGTAAGGTTGATGTTCTCTAATACCGGCCCTTGAGCTTCTATCACTGCAATCTGAGGGGGTGGGGTATTTTCTACTGTAAATACTGACTGAAACTCCTTGTTCAATTCTTTGCAGATCTCTTCATCCGTCTCAGTGATGCTTCCATCCGCTCTCTTTAGCCTTAAAACCTGTTCTTTTACCTTCAGTTTTCCTCTGATAAAGCTGTGGAAAAGCTTGGGATTTTCTTTAGCCTTCCTGGTGATGTCCCTCTCATAATCTCTCTCTGCCTCTCTCCTTTTACTTAGGTAGTCATTTCTTGCTCTTTTGTAGGTTTGCCAGGCATTTATGTTTTTTCTCCTCCTATACCTTTTCCAGCATTTGTCTCTCCACTCCTTAGCTCTTTTACACCCATTATCGAACCATTTCTCTCTGGCATGAATTACACCTACTTTGGTGACACGTATGCAGCAATCTACTATCTTCCCATATTTCTCACAAAAGATGTCATACATTTCTTGTACAGATTTGTTGTAAAATAAGGTTCTCCAGTCAATAACTGCAAAAAGCTCATTCATTTTGATGTAATCTCCTTTCGGATAGTTCCTCCTCATGTCCTCAGTGCCTCTACTCTCAGGAAGAATATCTTCAATGATATACTCCATCAACAACACACAGTGGTCACTCTTTCCAATTGGTGGTTCATACTCAATATTTTCAATATCCAACACATTATCTGTGAACACTAGATCAAGTAGTGATGGCTCATCCCCACCCCTGGCCCTTGTTGGTTCCATTACATGTTGGTGTAGGAAATTCCCTTGTACGCAATCTAGGAATCTTGCCCCGAATGAGTCCTCACCACTGTGTGGGTCAAGATTTATCCAATCTATCTCTTTATGATTAAAGTCTCCCATAATCAAAATCCTACATTTTTTTCCCCGTGCCATGTTAACAACTGAGTTTATGACTTCAATAGTACCTATATGACTTTCCTCATAAACTTCAAGCCTATTTTGGTTCCTTGGTGGGTTGTATACAACAGTTATTATAATGCTCTCTGACCCAGTATTTATGCGAGCAACAAGAAATTACCTGAACTCACTTTCTATAGCCAAGTTTATTTCTTCAACTTGAATCCTCTCACTTATGAGCAGTGCTATCCCTCCACCAGTCCTCTCAGATCTTTCAACCCTTAGTATTCTGAAGCCCTTAGGAAAAACTGTGACACTGTTTATGTCCTCACTCAACTTAGTCTCTGTAATTGCTACTATATCTGCCTTACTGTTGTGAATCCTATCTTTTAATTCTACTGCCTTACCAGCTAATCCATCAGCATTTGAGTATAACAATCTTAATGAGGCCCCATCCCCTGATCTGTCATTATCTTCTTTATCTCCCCTTTGTCTGGAAGTACTCTGTAACGAAAATTTTTCTTCTCTTCTTTATTTCTTTCATCATTTAACCTTCTTGCCTCTTGCAACAAGTTTTTGATCTTTCCCATCTCTTCCTGTGTTCTGTATCGTCTAATGAACACTTCTTTGCATTCTTGAAGGTCTTTTAGACTTTTTTTTCTCAACAATATTTCCCTACATGTTTCCCCTCTCTCAAAGGTTACTTTTGTTGGTCTCGGCTTTCCTTCCCTCGAATATTTACCTAGTTGGTGTATGTTTACAATATCCTCAGGACCACATACTACTCCAAGCTTTCTTATCAGGTCTACAACCCTAGCTTTATTTTCTTCAAGTCTCCCCTGCCATGTTGGCTCCTGGGATTCACTTATGCCTGAGATTACCACTGTCTTCTCCTTATCAAGTGCCTGTCTGATGAGTGGGTTTGCCCTTTCCATCACAACGTCTTTAATTTTTTCGATTACTGTCTCTTTATAGTCAACTGTTTGTATGTTTTCCAGTGCCACCACCTTTACAGCCTCTTTTACTGCCACATTCCCCTTTAGTGCATCAGCAAAGGAAGTTTTCATGGCATCATTTTCCATATTCAGCTCCTGGAACTCTTTTCTGAACTGTTCAATGTTTTCCTTAATCTGGTGTGTGTGTGTGTGTGTGTGTGTGTGTGTGTGTGTGTGTGTGTGATTACCTAATTGTGATTACCTAATTGTGTTTACGGGAAAGAGCCCAAAGCTCGTATCTTCCCGTCTCCTGATCGGTTCCATTTTTAGACTTAGTGATACTTATCATACCTGTCCTTAAAACTATGGATTGAGATAGCATTAACTACCTCCTCGCTTAGCCAATTCCAATTATCAACTACTCTTACACTGAAAAAGTATTTCCTTACATCCTGCAAACAAGTTTTCTTATGAAGCTTCAAACTATGACCTCTAGTTCTAGAGCCAGCCATATCGAAATATCGATCCCTATCCACTCTATCATAACCATGAAGGAATTTAAAGACTGTCACCATATCCCCCCTTACTCTTCTAGCTTCGAGTGATGGCAAGTCTAATTCCCTCAGCCTCTCATCATAACCGAGATTGCGTATTTCTGGCACCAGTTTCGTGGCATGTCTTTGAACTTTTTCAAGCTTAGCTATGTGCTTTTTCAAGTGCGGATTCCAAAAGGGGGCTGCATATTCGAGTTTTGGCCTCACATAGGTTACATAAATATTTCTGAACATTTCCTTGTCCATGTGCCTGAAGGCTACCCTTACATTTGATAAGAATGCATATGCTGCCCTTACTACGCCATTTATATGTATTTCTGGAGACAAATCTGCCAGTATGTTTACTCCTAGATCTCTCTCATTTTCTGTCTCTTGAAGTTGTACTCCAGCCACCGAGTAGTCAAGCTTGGGCCTTCTTGCACTTGTACCCATTCTCATTACCTTACATTTTGAGGTATTGAATTTCATTAGCCACTTTTCTGACCACTCATGCAGATTATTTAGATCCTCCTGAAGTTCTCTACCATTGTTCTCGTTTTTTACTTTCTTCACAATCTTTGCATCATCTGCAAACATATTCATGAATGAATTTACAGACTCTGGTAGGTCATTTACATATACAAGGAACAAAAGTGGCCCTAAAACTGAACCCTGTGGAACTCCACTACTAACTCTTCTCCATTCAGACACTGAGTGTCTTACTCTAACCCTCTGTTCCCTTCCTTCTAAGTAAGTTTTTATCCATTCCAAGACATTTCCACCTATTCTAGCCATTGAGTGCAGCTTCCTAATAAGTCTCCCATGTGGAACAGTGTCAAACGCTTTCTGGAAGTCTAGGAATATGCAATCTGCCCAGCCCTCTCTTTCCTGTAAGATTTGGCTTACCTCATCATAAAATTCTAATAAGTTTGTTACTGTTGATCTTCCTTCTCTGAAGCCATGTTGCCTCACTGACAAAAAGTTGAAGGATTCCAAGTGAAGAGAGATATGTTTCCTTAGTAGTTTCTCCATAAGTTTGCAAACTATGCTGTTCAAGGAAACTGGTCTATAGTTCAGAGCCGTATCCCTCCTTCCCTTTTTGAAGATAGGTATCACATTTGCTTGTTTCCAGCATCTTGGAATCTCCCCCGACTCCAGTGACTCCTTAAATATGATACTTAGTGCCACTGATATTGTGTTTGCGCATTTTTTAAGTACATGAGGGGATATGTCATCAGGACCTGTAGCTTTATGAACGTCTAAATCCATCAGTGCTTTGCATACCTCTGTGGCTGTAAGGTTGATGTTCTCTAATACCGGCCCTTGAGCTTCTATCACTGCAATCTGAGGAGGTGGGGTATTTTCTACTGTAAATACTGACTGAAACTCCTTGTTCAATTCTTTGCAGATCTCTTCGTCCGTCTCAGTGATGTTTCCATCCGCTCTCTTTAGCCTTAAAACCTGTTCTTTTACCTTCAGTTTTCCTCTGATAAAGCTGTGGAAAAGCTTGGGATTTTCTTTATCCTTCCTGGTGATGTCCCTCTCATAATCTCTCTCTGCCTCTCTCCTTTTACTTAGGTAGTCATTTCTTGCTCTTTTGTAGGTTTGCCAGGCATTTATGTTTTTTTTCCTCCTATACCTTTTCCAGCATTTGTCTCTCCACTCCTTAGCTCTTTTACACCCATTATCGAACCATTTCTCTCTGGCATGAATTACACCTACTTTGGTGACAGGTATGCAGCAATCTACTATCTTCCCATATTTCTCACAAAAGATGTCATACATTTCTTGTACAGATTTGTTGTAAAACAAGGTTCTCCAGTCAATAACTGCAAAAAGCTCATTCATTTTGATGTAATCTCCTTTCGGATAGTTCCTCCTCATGTCCTCAGTGCCTCTACTCTCAGGAAGAATGTCTTCAATGATATACTCCATCAACAACACACAGTGGTCACTCTTTCCAATTGGTGGTTCATACTCAATATTTTCAATATCCAACACATTATCTGTGAACACTAGATCAAGTAGTGATGGCTCATCCCCACCCCTGGCTCTTGTTGGTCCCATTACATGTTGGTGTAGGAAATTCCCTTGTACGCAATCTAGGAATCTTGCCCCGAATGAGTCCTCACCACTGTGTGGGTCAAGATTTATCCAATCTATCTCTTTATGATTAAAGTCTCCCATAATCAAAATCCTACATTTTTTCTCCCGCGCCATGTTAACAACTGAGTTTATGACTTCAATCGTACCTATATGACTTTCGTCATAAATTTCAAGCCTATTTTGGTTCCTTGGTGGGTTGTATACAACAGTTATTATAATGCTCTCTGACCCAGTATTTATGCGAGCAACAAGAAATTCCCTGAACTCACTTTCTATAACCAAGTTTATTTCTTCAACTTGAATCCTCTCACTTATGAGCAGTGCTATCCCTCCACCAGTCCTCTCAGATCTTTCGACCCTTAGTATTCTGAAGCCCTTAGGAAAAACTGTGACACTGTTTATGTCCTCACTCAACTTAGTCTCTGTAATTGCTACTATATCTGCCTTACTGTTGTGAATCCTATCTTTTAATTCTACTGCCTTACCAGCTAATCCATCAGCATTTGTGTATAACAATCTTAATGAGGCCCCGTCCCCTGATCTTCTGTCATTATCTTCTTTATCTCCCCTTTGTCTGGAAGTATTCTGTAACGAAAATTTTTCTTCTCTTCTTCATTTCTTTCATCATTTAACCTTCTTGCCTCTTGCAACAAGTTTTTGATCTTTCCCATCTCTTCCTGTGTTCTGTATCGTCTAATGAACACTTCTTTGCATTCTTGAAGGTCTTTTAGACTTTTTTTTCTCAACAATATTTCCCTACATGTCTCCTCTCTCTCAAAGGTTACTTTTGTTGGTCTCGGCTTTCCTTCCCTCGAATATTTACCTAGTTGGTGTATGTTTACAATATCCTCAGGACCACATACTACTCCAAGCTTTCTTATCAGGTCTACAACGTTAGCTTTATTTTCTTCAAGTCTCCCCTGCCATGTTGGCTCCTGGGATTCACTTATGCCTGAGATTACCACTGTCTTCTCCTTATCAAGTGCCTGTCTGATGAGTGGGTTTGCCCTTTCCATCACAACGTCTTTCATTTTTTCGATTACTGTCTCTTTATAGTCAACTGTTTGTATGTTTTCCAGTGCCACCACCTTTACAGCCTCTTTTACTGCCACATTCCCCTTTAGTGCATCAGCAAAGGACGTTTTCATGGCATCATTTTCCATATTCAGCTCCTGGAACTCTTTTCTGAACTGTTCAATGTTTTCCTTAATCTGAACATTCCAAGCAGCAATCTCGTCTCTTTCAGAAGAGAGCAGTGAACTAACATCTAATTCCTTTAGGTTGTCATTCAGCTGTTTGTTTTTATCTTCTTGTTTAGAAATTCTAGATTCTAGTTGACTCTTTTCCCCTTCCAGCTTCTTTATTCTTTTTTCTAGTTCCTTTCTCTCCTGCCCTTGTGCTTTATTTGTGTGTGTGTCAAAAGTGAAAGCAAAACCGAAAATAAGAGAAAGCTTAAAAACAATTCTTAAAAACGCTCGTGAATGGCACTTAGTACTGCGATAAGAACATTCCTTCCATCTTCTGTGAATGCCATCTCTTTTCAATATAAAGGTTAAAAGCGACAATACTCTTAAAAATCTTTCTCAATCTCAACTCCGTAAAATACTATGAGAATCCTTGAACCATTTGTGAATCTCTGTAACAAAATCAAAGGAAAAATACCTATAAATATTATTTTTAAAGAGCACTCCCAAACTCAACCAGAGTGGAGAGAACTAAAGCTTACTTAAAAGTAATTATATTCATAAGTAATATCCGTGAATCATATCAACATGTACTTCATAAATATAATCTCAATACAAAAATAATGCTGAATCAATAAGCATTAAATAAAAATTCTAGATAAACTTTTGCAGCAACAGTAAAAATAAAACATTCAAAAAGTTTTATGTACAAGTTCATTTTACCGATTTATATACGTGTTATTCTCACTTTCCGGATACCAGAACAGAGATTTCGACATCGGAAAAGTAGTTTCATTGATATTGAACAAGTGCTACCAGGGGCTAGCGGTGTGTGTGTGATTACCTAATTGTGATTACCTAATTGTGTTTACGGGAAAACTTGATCCTCCCAAGTTTTCCTCTCTTAAGGATTACGTCAGTGAGGCTCTCCATAGCAAGATATATGACTGAAGTAAATATCTGTTCAACTACAGTATTATTATTATTATTATTATTATTATTATTATTATTATTATTATTATTATTATTATTATTACTTCCTCCCTGTTCCCCTGCGTGTCGTAAAAGTCGACTAAATGGGGCGGAGCGGGGGGACTGGGAATCCCCTCCTCTGTCATTTACTTCCTACGAGTAGCC